>ML338258.1:65390-100808 GCA_005239505.1 Nicotiana paniculata
TTGACCGAATGAGCTCAATTAGTAGAGTATTACACTACGGGCAAGCCTATGGTGCATCTTTTGTGGCATATGAATGTTGTTTCTGAGAGCGAGTGAATTCTTTCTATCTTGAGTTCCTAAGTGTTCTTAAATTATTGTGTGATGAACTAGCTCTTTGCTTTGGTGAGGGCACATGATTCATGAAGGAAAGGTAATGTTGTTGACCTCTATGTTAGAGTAGTTAGTGAATTGTGAATAAAACATGGTATTTGTGAGTCGATGATTGAGGCGAGGATGTCACATCTTTGTGCTTGAACTGTTTTAAATATTCTTGGTATAACGTGTTAAGAGATTTGCTTAATAAGTTGTGTACATGAGTGTCGTGTGATTGCTCGAGGACGAGCAAATGTTTAAGTGTGGGGTATTTGATGCAAGGCTAGAATTCATGGTTTAACATGTTATATGCCCTACATTTTATGTGCGTTAATGATAAAACTACACTTTTTATGTGTATAATAAAGTCTATTTCATGTGTATGTGAATTGGAGATGGAAACCGAGCTAAATGGATGCAAATACATCGATAATACGCTCAAGAGGCGAGGAGGAGTGCACCGGGCTATAGCCGGGCGCCAGAGCCCAAACGCCTGGCGTTAGCCAGGCATTAGAATCCAAATGTCAGCCTCAGCCTGGCGTTAGCTAGGCGTTAGAGTCCAAACGCCAGCTTCAGCCTGGCGTTAGCCAGGCGCCAGGGCCCAAACGCCAGGCCCCTGTTTCGGTCAATTCCGAGTTTTGACGAGTTTAAGTGTTTCCCGGTTGGAATAGAAGTCTCCTACACGTTTAGGGTTTGTCCTAAACATATAAATAGACCCTGTAAACACAACTTGAAGAGAGAATTCGAAGGCATACGAAGGATTCGAAGAGAGAATTCGAAGATATACGAAGGATTCGAAGAGAGAAAACCATTGAAGTGACAAAACATTGATTTTTACATCTTTTATTCATTACTTTGTAGTTCAATTATGAATGTTATTTTGAGTTTAATTCTTATGAACATATCTAGCTAACTTCTTTAATCTAGGGTTTTGGTAGAACCTAATGGGGATAAACTTCGTGTGTTATTAATATAGTTTGTTTAGTTGATTTATCTCTATTTGTACGTTCTTGTTGTAGTTGATTGAAAGGGCCCTCAATTAGCTGTTCCTATTTATTATGTATCTACTTGAGAGAGAGTGCATATTTAGGTAGTTGTTTGAACAACATCACTCCCGGAGTATAGACGAAAGTCATAACCGAGGGTTTAGAGGTTGGATTAGAGATAACGATACCTCGGGTGCAATCTAAAGTGAACTGTAATGCAATCTAGCTAGCGTAACTTGAGAGAGTGCGTCTAGTAAATTATCATAATTACTTGAGAGAGATTTATGGTAGATAGAGTGTTCGTGATTGATAGAGACAACTAATCAAGCTATATGAAGTATCAGAGAAGTAAGTTCACCAACGGGGAAAACCATAACCTTAGACCATTATCATCATTATTTACAACACATTGTTAGTAATTGCTAGTTATTATTATTCTCAGTAGAATTAGTAAAACAAAACCAATTTATATTAAAAAGTCTTGAGAGAATTGATTGGGTAAAAGTTGCATATTCTTAAGACTTGATTGATACGTAACTTCCCTGTGGGATCGACTCTGGGCATAATACCCCGGATTATATTTGCAACGCCCGTTTAGTCTTTTATTAGACATAGTTGAGCGTGATCAATGGGTAGAAGCTTACCTCTTGTAGTGAAGAAAATGGTGTCCTACTTGATCAATTAGAGGCCTGAGTAGTGATGGAGGAACAAATTTGATGAAGATGACACTCTCTCTATCTAGAACCCACTCTCTCTACTTTCTAATTTATCAGAAAATGATCTTAAAATGAATGGGGGAGGTGTTTTAATGAACTGGGGGTCGGGTATAAAATTTTAAATTTGTCCCGAAGCAGAAATGCGATTAGGAATGCGATCGCATTCCTGCTATGCGATCCACATTCCTGTCGCATAATTGGCCCTCAAATGGGCCAAAAAGAAAAGTAGACTGCCCAGGTATGCGACCACTATGCGGTCCGCATACCTATTATGCGATCGCATAGTGCGTCGCATAACTTCTTCCGCAAAAGTCAAGGTGCAAGAATGCGGTCCGCATTCGTGAAATGATATCGCATTCTAGGCTGCATAGCTATCCTCAAAATGGACAACAATTTGTCCAGGTATGCGACCACTATGCGGTCCGCATACCTGATCTGCGATCGTATAGTGGACTGCAGACCTGCGCAAATCTGGAAAGTTTTATCCTTTAACTTCCGGGGTACTTTTTACTCAAAAAGGATCCATTTTAAGAATTTCTACAATTATAACAACATGGGGACCTATCTGGCCATTATTTTTAGCCATGAAATTTTACAGGTCTTTACAGAACCAATCTGGGAAGTACCACAACCCGGAAGAACTAAAGAAGTCAAAGCTAATTAAGGAGAAAAAGGATTCCAATCAAGAAGCCGGTGAGTGCTGAAGAAGCAGGAGAATTTTTTCAAAGAATGAAAACTTCAGAATATGCCATAATTGATCAACTCAGGAAGACTCCTTCCGAGATTTCACTTTTACCTTTGTTGATGAGTTCAAATGAACATCAGAAGGTGCTCCTGAAAACATTGAATGAGGCATATGTCCTGATTGAAACTTCAGTCGAACAATTGGAAAATATGGCTGAGCGATTTTTCGAAGTCAACAGGATCTCCTTCAGCCGTGATGACTTGCCTCCAGAGGGAGCCACCTACAACAAAGCCCTTCACTTCACTATCAAATGTGAAGGTTATTATGTGAAGTGGTTTATGCTAGACGGTGGGTCTGGAGTCGACATTTTACCTCTCTCAAAAATATAGAGGATGACAATCGGGACAGAGAGGATTAGACCAAACAATGTTTGTGTGCGCGCTTTTGATGGCGTCAAGCGAGATACGATAGGGGAAATAGATTTGATTCTAACCATTGGCCCCGTGGACGTTGAAGTGGCGTTCCAGGTTTTGGGCATGGATACTTCATATAACTTTATCCTAGGAAGACCATGGATCCATGCCACATGATCTGTGCCCTATACTCTCCATCAAATGGTTAAGTTCGAACATGAAAACCAAGAAATTTTCGTCCACGGGGAGAATGAACAGTCCATTTACAGGGACCCGTCATTCCCGTGTCTCAAGGATAGAGAAGGAAGTGAGCACATTGTCCATCAAACCTTTGAAATTGTGGTCACCGACTAGTGCGAAGAAGGGACCTCGTTTCCTCAACCCTGCTTATAAAATGCAGCAATAATGGTTGCCAGGGAAATGATCAAACATGGGTACAAGCCCGGGAAAGGGCTCGGGGTATCCCTACAAGGCGTCATAGAGCCCATCACTTTGACTGCCAATGAGAAGTTATTTGGCATAGGTGTCCAAGCTACCGATGCCGACATAAAATGGGCCGATGAGCGCAAGAAAAATGGATGGGTCCTGCCCCCAGACTGTTCTGCATCTCACCAATTCATTTGTGAAGCCAAAGTATGTAGAAGAAGAAGAAGAGGCCTTCACGGCCAAAGAAATTGAGGACATTTGTGAGGCAATAAAACAAATGATGTACGAGATTCACATGGTCCAACTGGGGGAAGGCACAAGCAGTGCCAAGGTGCAGTACATGGGTCCAAATGCCAAGCTTCAAAATTAGAAGGCTACTCCATTCCCTGTCAGGCAGGAATCCCGATAGTCCAGTCTTGCCATCTTTTCTGCGTTCCGAGTTATTTTCGGGTGTAACTCGAATGTTTTCATTTTTTTGTCTTTTAATTTCCATGTAAACCCTCCTATCTTCAAATTCAATGAAATGAAATCAGTGTTTCATCGTCTATAGATCTTATTTTTTTCTTTCTGATTTTGCTATTTTCTTATCTTTTCCTTTTCAGTTCTAATAATGCAGACTTAAATAACATGACATGCTTGCGGACTTCATGCCCAAATCCTAAAACACTGTCTAAGTGTGAAATAATGAATCAAGAACTAGAATATGATAAAGATGAGGCTTTTAGGGAAATAAACCGAGAATAGGAATAATTTGAGAATAAGCCTAAGCCAAACTTAAATGAAACCGAGCCAGTTAATTTGGGCAGTTCAGAAGATATCATAGAAACCATGATAAGCATTCACACTGAGGAAAGAACTAGAGATTCATTGATCCAACTTTTGTTTGAATTCAGAGACGTGTTTTATGGTCCTACGATGATATGGCAGGACTAGCGTCGATTTAGTGGTACATAAGTTGCCGACTTACCCCGACTGTCCACCTGTCCAACAAAAGTAGAGAAAGTTCAAAACAGACATCAGTGATAAGATCAAAGAAGAAGTCACCAAACAATTGAAAGTTGGTGTGATCCGAGTAGTCTGATACACCACATGGTTGGCTAATGTGGTTCTAGTACCTAAGAAAGACGGGAAAACCCGAGCATGTGTTGACTATAGGAATTTGCTCAAAGCAAGCCCCAAGGACAACTTTCCGTTACCAAACATCCAAATTCTTGTCGACAATGTGCCAAGCATGAGATACAGTCTTTTGTGGATTGTTACGCTGGGTATCACCAAATTCTGATGGACGAAGAAGATACAGAAAATATAGCTTTCACAACATCGTCGGGCACTTACTGTTACAGGGTCATGTCGTTCGGTATGAAAAACGCCGGGGCAACTTACATAAGGGCTATGAATTCCATCTTCGATGAAATGATGAACCAAGAAATTGAGGTATATATAGATGATGTGATCATTAAATCTAGAACACAAGAAGACCATGTGCGAGATCTGAGGAAATTCTTTGAGCGTCTGCGCATGTATGATTTGAAACTGAACCCAGCTAAATGTGCATTCAAAGTTCCATCTGGGAAACTTCTAGATCCAACAAAGATAAAATCTATTCGGGACTTACCACCTTTGTAAACCAAGAAAGAGGTCATGAGTTTTCTAGGGAGGTTGAATTACAATCAGTATATTCATCGCTCAGCTTACTACCACATGTGAGCCCATATTTAAGTTGCTGAAGAAAGACACGGAGATTAAATGGAAGGATGAGTGTCAAGAAGATTTTGATAAAATCAAAAAATATCTGTCAAATCCGCCGGTGTTGGGTCCACCTGAGCCTGGAAAACCTTTGTTCTTGTACTTGACAGTCCTGGAAAATTCTTTCGGTTGTGTCCTCGGGAAACATGATGTGACCGGGAAGAGAGAGCAAGCCATATACTACTTGAGCAATAAGTTTACCAGTTATGAAGCCAAGCACACTTTTTTGGAAAGAACTTGTTGCGCCCTAACTTGGGTCACTCAGAAGCTCAAACATTATCTGTTGGCCTACACCACATATCTCATAACCAGAATGGATTCTTGAAGTACGTATTCCGAAAATTAATGCCCACGGGAAGGCTAGAAAAATGGAAAATCCTTCTCACTGAGTTCGACATTGTTTATGTCACCCGCACGAAAATGAAAGCCCAAGACTTGGCTAATCATCTAGCTGAGAACCCGGTTGATGGTGAATACCAACCCCTGAGCACTTATTTCCCAGACGAGGAGGTAAATTCAGTTGAAGTAATTCCAGAAGACACCAATGCTTGGAAAATGTTCTTTGATGGAGCAGTAAATGCATAAGGTGTTGGGATTGGGGAAATTTTGATTTCGCCCACTGGTCAGCACTATCCGGCCATAGCCCGACTTCGGTTCTTCTGTACGAAAAAGACTCCCGAGTATGAATCTTGCATTATGGGCATGAACATGGAAGTTGATCTGGGTGTGGAAGAATTATTAATCATAGGAGATTCTGATTTAATCATTCGACAAGACCAAGGTGAACGGGAAACTCGGGACATAAAGCTTATCCCATACAAACAACATGTGGAAGATCTTAGCAAACGGTTCAAGTCCGTTGAATTCAGGTATATTCCTCGATTCAACAATGAGTTAGCTGATGCGCTAGCTACCTTGGCGGCAATGCTGTCGTATCCGAGCAATGTCCATATTGACCCGTTGGAGATCCAAATTCGAGAAAGACATGGTTATTGCAATGCAGTTGAAATAGAACAGATGTTCAACCATGGTATCATGACATCAAAAGGTTCTTGAAAACAAAGGAATATCCCGAGCAAGTCAGTAGAGACCAAAAGAGAACCATTAGAAGGATTGCCAGTAGTTTCTTCTTAAGAGAAGAAGTTTTGTACAAAAGAACTCCAAATCTGAATATTTTGAGGTGTGTAGATGGCAAAGAAGCTGAAAAGATCATGGACAAAGTGCATTGGAGAGTATGCGGGCCCCACATGAACGGATATGTCCTCGCGAAGAAAATCCTGCGGGCAGGTTATTACTGGATGACCATGGAAAATGATTGCTTTAGTTTTGTTCAGAAGTGCCATCAGTGTCAGATACACGGTGACCTAATTCATGCACCGCCTTCAAAGTTGCATCCTATGTCAGCACCTTAGCAATTTGTTGCTTAGGGTATGGATGTCATTGGGCCAATCGAGCTGAAAGCTTCAAATGGGCACAGATTCATCCTGGTTGCCATTGGTTATTTCACAAAGTGGATTGAAGCAGTCACTTTCAAAGTCGTCATTAAGAAAGCAGTGGTGGATTTCCGGCATTCCAACATCATTCGTCGTTTTGGTATTCCAAAAACTATCATTACAGAAAATGCTGCAAACTGAACAGTCACTTGATGAGGGAGGTATGCGAACAGTTTAAAATTACGCATCGCAATTCCACCCCTTACAGACCCAAAGCCAATGGCACCGTTGAAATGGCAAACAAGAACATCAAGAAGATCCTCAGGAAAATGATTCAAAGTGGCATGAAAAGCTACCTTTTGAACTATTGCGATATCGCACAACCGTGCGCACATCAGTTGAGGCCACACCTTACCTAATAATTTATGGCACTGAAGATGTAATACCTAAAGAAGTTGAAATTCCCTCTCTTCTAATCATTGTTGAAGCTGAGATCAGAGATGATGAGTGGGTCAAGACCCGGTTGGAACAATTAACTATGATTGATGAAAAACGGATGGCCGTAGTTTGTCACGGGCAATTGTACCAATAAAGAATGGCCCGTTCCTACAACAAGAAAGTGCGGCCTAGAAATTTTGAAGTGGGGAAACTCGTTCTAAGGCGTATTCTGCCGCATCATGAGGAAGCAAAAGGAAAA
The DNA here is from genome assembly GCA_005239505.1 of Nicotiana paniculata. Classification (NCBI taxonomy): domain Eukaryota; kingdom Viridiplantae; phylum Streptophyta; class Magnoliopsida; order Solanales; family Solanaceae; genus Nicotiana; species Nicotiana paniculata. The sequence continues at coordinate 72,625 of ML338258.1, forward strand.
TTTTCTCCAAATTTAAAAGGTCTGTACATTATAAGAAAACTGTTGCCAAAAGGAGCGCTGTACTTGGGAGACATTGAAGGAAATGACCCCGAAATAGTTGTCAATGCGGATGCGTTCAAAATGTATTATGTTTGACCCCTTTCGCGATTTCAATAATCTCCAATACAGATGACGAAGGCTTTCATTCTCGCTACCCAAACACTATCAACCCTTTGCAAACCCTTTGAACCAGTTCCCTTTTTTTTTATTACCCTCTGCGGAACCTGAAAGTCAAGTTGAAAAAAAAAAATTAAAAAACAAAGTTGCTTGAACTACATTCGACTTGATTCTGAAAGGATACGTAGGCAGCCTCACTCTGAGGTTCAGTCGCACCAAAATAAAAATCCAATTTCCCCCAAAAGTTGAATCTGGGGTAGATGTTTTAATGGTTCGGTGATGGTTTCGCCTGAAAGGTTCCAAAGTTATAACTCAATCCAAATCCTTTTTACCAAAAACCTGTTCAAGTCATTCTGATCGATCTACAAAGGTGTTCAAAATTGGAGGATACAGTTACTTGGATCTGATATAACCAAATGAGAGAAATGAAATGAGTCTTATCGGTGAAAACCCTCACGAGCATTGTAAGGTGATGGTAAGTAGAGAAATTGAAAATGTGAGAGTCTTGTTAGTGAAAACTCACAAAGAGCACTATAAGGCGACAGTGAGAAGAGAAAAGAGAGGTCGGCTGGTGAAAACCCGCAAAGGGAACCACTGATCGAAAAGAGGGTCCTCACAACCATCGGCACTGATATAGTCCTGACAAGGTTTCTCGATTTTGAGGAATAAGTTGTGATGAATTTCTGAGATTTGGATGGTTTACACAGATCAGGCATCCAGTATGAGAGGTATGTCATTCTTATTGGTGCCCGCACGCACTCTAGATAAGTCATTTTTTTACTTTACTCGAAAGGGATACCTCTCATCTAAGTTCATTTGTCCATTTCATTGTCTGTTTTTCTTTGAATACCTTTCGGCCTAATTCTGTTATGAAGCTAAGACAAAGAAGGGATGGAAAGATTGATTTATAGGGCTTTTTCTTGACACGAGCCAATATTCAAGAAGGCACCCAACCTCGGTAGGAGCATCGAGTCGATTGACCATGATAGTCGATGCTTTGAAATCAAAAACTCCTGAAAAAAAAGGAAATCAAAGTCAAATGCCCACAAAGGCAAAATAAAGTTGAGAAAGGTTAATTCCCACGTGATTAACTGTCATGGTAAAGTTTTGGAAAAGCCAAGTTCTCCGGGCCAGAAATGAAATAGAGGCTCAAGGAACAAGCAAGCAGTTGAGATATTCATCAAAGAATTCGGGCCGAGATCAAGCGACCGAAACACCCAAGGCCACAAAACCAACCACTATTTCAAACTGACAAATTGTTCTTTGTTTGAAAAACAGGAAACACGTGTAATTAAAAGTAACCTTGCAAGAAGTGGTGCAACCAAAAAGAAACTACGCAAGGGCTAGAAACAACTTTGTAACAACAACTCCAAAAACGGAAGTCTTCTCCAAATTATTTTTCGCATTTACTCATTCTTTGGAAAAAAAAGAAAAAAGAAGAAATGATGATGAAAATGATTCAAATAATGGTAGTATGGGGTCTCCAATCCCTAGCTGCGCTTTTCCAACATAGGGTCTCCATTCCCTAGTTGATGCCAACATAGGGTCCCCACTCCCTAGTTGATGCCAACATAACTTGATGCCAACATAGGGTCACCACTCCCTAGTTGATGCCAACATAGTGTCTCCACTCCCTAGTTGATGATTTTCTAACATAAGGTCTCCAATCACTAGTTGATTTTATTTTAGACATAGGGTCTCCACTCCCTAGTTGCTTTTCCAACACAGGGTCTCCATTCCCTAGTTGATGCCAACATAGGGTCCCCACTCCCTAGTTGATGCCAAAATAACTTGATGCCAACATAGGGTCACCACTCCCTAGTTGATGCCAACATAGGGTCTCCACTCCCTAGTTGATGCCAACACAACTTGATGCCAACATAGGGTCACCACTCCCTAGTTGATGCCAACATAGGGTCTCCACTCCCTAGTTGATGCCAACACAACTTGATGCCAACATAGGGTCACCACTCCTTAGTTGATGCTAACATAGGATCCGCACTCCCTAATTGATGATTTTCCAACATAGGGTCTCCAATATATTTTATTTTAGACAGAGGGTCTCCATTCCCTAATCACTTTTCCAACATAGGGTCTCCATTCCCTAGTTGATGCCAACATAGGGTCTCCACTCCCTAGTTGATGCCAACATAAATTGATGCCAACATAGGGTTTCCATTCCCTAGTTGATGCCAACATAGGGTCTCCACTCCCTAGTTGATGCCAACATAAATTGATGCCAACATAGGGTCTCCATTCCCTAGTTGATGCCAACATAGGGTCTCCACTCCCTAGTTGATGCCAACATAGGGTCATCACTCCCTAGTTGATGCCAGCATAGGGTCTCCACTCCCTAGTTGATGAATTTCCAACATAGGGTCTCGAATACCTAGTAGATTTTATTTTATACATAGGGTCTCCACTCCCTAGTCTCTTTTCCAACATGGGGTCTCCACTTCCTTGTTGATGCCATCATAAGGTCTCCATTCCCTAGTTGATTTCCTTCTAGACACAGGGTCACCACTCCCTAGTCTCTTTTTCCAGGATACACCATTCCCGCCCTTTTATTGCTTTCAATAATGAAGTAGTATAGAGTTTTGTTACAATAACTCACAAAATTTTCCTAGTGAAAACTTGGGCAGAAGATTTTGTTCGTCTGTTTTGATGCCTGAGCAGGTTATAATTCTGGGCACAAGGTTCGAGACAACCAACAGAAGAAGTCTCAATCCAGAATAAAAGAAAAGAAGGAAAGAAAAGAGTTGAACCCAAAGTGCAGAAGCAGAGAAAAGATGTGGACTACTCAAGACATGATTGAAATCACAAGCTTTGCATGTCCCTTATTGATCCGAAAAGCTGAAGAAGAATGAACTAGCACCTGCAGCTACCAAGCATCAAGATTCATATCAGAGTCTGCGTGCAGAACCAACCAAGACTCAAGATCAAGCTTCAAAAAATGTATAGATAGGAATCTCGTAACTCGTAGTTGATAGGATTAGTTAATATTTTTCATTTTTGACTTTGGTGTAATAAGGAGCTCATCCGCAGTAACAACAACAACAGTGAAATTACAGCTTCCTGGTAGTCCCAACTACCAAAACTTCCAGAACTACACTAACCTGATTCCTTTATAGCCAAGGATATGTAGACAACTTCCGAAGCAAGGTTCGGTCAAACTTTTTTAACTGTTTCCCATGGAATATCCAAACGGGAAAAAATCGCTCATAATTGCTCATTTAATCTTTGCAGAGGGGCAACTATGAGTATGTGATTTTTGCCCGACTAAAATATTCCTACAAAATTTCACAAATAGATTTTCTTTAATTGATTGTTTTAGTTTTTATAGAATTTGTAGGAATTTTTTGTAATTGTTTGCATTTAGTTGCATTTTTTTCACTCTTAATGTTTTAAAGTAATGAAAATACCAAAAATATTTAATTCTTCATTGCATTACATTTCAGGTCTTAATTGCGTGTAGGATTTAATTACTAGGTTTAATTACATTATTAAACAAAATAACAAAAATATTGGTCATTTTACATTTGTAGTTTTTAATCATAAATTAGTATTCTCCTTTAATTATTTTTAAGTAATTATTTTTTATGTTAGAAATAGACAATTAATTTAATTCTACAAATTAGATTGGATGTAGGACTTAGTTAAGGATTTTAATTAATTTTATTAAGTTAAAAATCAAGAAAAAAAGAAGAAAGAAAAGGAGAACAAGGCTTTGTTAAATTCCGAATTGGGCCAAATTCATTTTCATTGGCCCAATTACTCCAAAATCTCTCTAATCCACCCCTTGCCCAAGCTCAGTTCATAGTAGGATATAATTATGTAATTTAGCTACTAATTTACACCCTAACTTAGCTGCACTTTATTGATATTTGAATGTTAAATGGTAACAAATGTACTCTAATTAAGAACTTTATGCTTTGCAGGAGCAATTCCGGGCTATGAGGACGCTAAAGAGTGTTTTGGAGTCAATATGGAGCAATGAAGGCCAATCGTAGGTTAGCGGTCGTGCATTGACCGCACATGCGAGGGAGTGAACATGGCAAAGTGCGGGGTCGATCCACGGCCGCGCACGTGCTTCCGAGAACAAATAGCCCAAGGCCAGTTTTGTAATTTAAAAGACGACTAACCTTGACCTATATGAAGGGGAACTCACCCAAAAAAGAAAAAATACTTGTGTTAAGAAGAACTTTGGAAGCAAGAACAACAAGGGAGCAAGACGGAGAATTCCTCTACGAGTTTTTCATCATCTTCTTCTTAATTCCATTGTTGGTTATGACTTTTTATATTGTAATCTTGTCTAGTAGTATGAGTAGCTAAAACCGTCATCTAGGATTGATGGAAGTAATTGTTGGATGAAGTCTTGATTACGTTTTGATATAATTGAGCTGTTTTTACTTTACAATTGTTCAACTATGTGTTTCTTGTGATTAATTGAAAGGGCCCTTGATTAATCGTGTCTAGTTATCTTTTGTTTCTTGAGAAAGAATACTTTATTAGATCGTTGTTGAACAACTCCACTTTCACGTAAGTTAATATATTAATTACTTGAATTTAAAAGCGGGATTAGAGATAACGAAGCTTTGGTGTGATATTTGTGAGTTGTACAAATTGTCAACTAGAGTAGTTCGAGAGAATGCTCTAGTAAAATTGTCGTACCTGATCGAGAGATGAGTACGGTAAACAAGAACTCATCATCTTTATAGAGTGTTACAGCGAGATTATAGCTAACTTGTCAAGAATTAATCTGACAATTTGGGAAATCAATAACCCTAGATTCTTTTATCATTGAATTTAACTTCTGATAGTTTTTATTGTCATTTTTCCTTAGTTAAATAATTTTTGTTAATTATCAAATATAATCTTGCATCTGAAAATTGTCTGAGCTTATCATTAGCGTTACTAAAAGTTGTAGTAAATAGGTTAGTTCCCTGTGGGATTCGACTCTGGACTCTTGAACCAGATTATATTTGCAGTGACCGCTTAGTACTTTTTATAAGGCGTAGTTGGGCGTGATCAAATCTTGGCGCCGTTGCCGGGTAACTTACAACGTTATTTATTACAAGTTGGAAGAATTGCTAGGATTTTTAATTTAGATCAATTTTCTGTGGCGTTAAAAATATTTCCATTGAAATTCTCACGTTTGAACTCTTCTGTGACCCAAGTGCATGCCTAGAAGCTCCTTGAGAACTGGTGAACTTTTTGAAGGACTCTCAGATCCCGAGAAAGCATTCAGGGCATTGAATCGGGATAACAAGAATGGAAAACAACTGAAACAAAACTACCAACTAGATATTGAAATGGACGACGATGAGAATGTGAACGGGAATAATAGGAATGATTGAGTTGACCCAAACATCGGAGTGGTAGAACCTCTTGTCCCGGAAGCTGCTCTATATGATTGGGCGCAACCAACTGCTGATAACCTGGCCACCGCAATTGCAGTTCCTCAAATATAAGAGGAGATGTTTTAGGTCACCAACAACATGCTTCACTTACTGCAGAATAAAGGGTTGTTCTACGGATCGTACATCGAAGACCCAAAACAACATCAATTTGTGTCACTCAAAGACAGCCGAATGTGACTCCTGAAGCAATCGGATTATTACTGTTCCCATTATCAGTGACTGGGGAGGCTCAAACTTGGCTGAATTCGCTCCAATAAACTCCATAGCTACTTGGGAGGAACTAGTCAAGAAGTTCTTAAACAAGTTATATCCACCCAACGAAATTGCGAGGCAAATTGATGAGATAGTGCAATTCAGGCAGAAACTGACTGAGACATTACAAGAAACCTGGTAGAGGTTTAAGGGTATGCTAATGAAGTGTCCACACCATGGCATCCCAGATCAGATGCTAGGACAGAGATTCTATATGGATTTGGCTAATAGACTGAAGGCCAATGTAGATGCAGCTGGGGGTGCATTCTTGAGCAAAACATTCACCGAGTGTTAGATTCTTCTTGACAAGATGAATCAAAATTCAGGGTGGATGATGAGAGACACAACACTCACTCCAATAGTGCATTCTGTTCCTCATGACCCAAACAATACAAATGCAGAGAACATAGCCACTCTCATGACCTAGATGAGCTTGTTGACAAAGAAAATTGATGAGATGGGTACGAAACAGGTACACATCTATGAACTCCTACATAAATCAGTCATATGTTTGCTTGTGGAGTGGATAGAATGATAACCAGGGCTTCAGAGAAGACATGAATTACGTCCATAATTTCGGGGGCCAAAGTCAAGGTGGACAGCAATGGCCACCTCAAAATCAGCAGTACAAACCAACCCAACAACAATACAATACCAATCCAGGGGGAGCATGACCACAAGGCCAAGTCGTGCCTTATCAAAGGAAACAGAGATACATTCAGTAGCACCAACAACAGTTGGCTTACCAACCGCCTCATCAACAACATGTGATCAGACATGACGACGGTAATATGATAGAAATGAAGGGGTTGTTGCAACAACTTATTGGGACAAATGGAAAGATGCAAGAAAAGTTGTTTGCACATTATTCGGCTATTAAGGGCATCTAAACGCAATTAGGACAGTTATCTATGTCATTGAACAGTCGCCCTCAAGGAACATTTCCTGCAGACACAAACATCAATCCAAAGGAGCAGAACCAAAATAAGCTAATTGCAGTGAGTCTCAGAAATGAAAGAGATTTAGATAGAGAGCAAGAAGTTTCTCAATCTACGAGAGACGTAGTGCCAATTAATCTAGTGACATTAGAGGCCGAAGAGTCAGAGGAAATCACAGAGAAGGTAATTGAACAGGCACAACTTAACAAAGGCAGGAGTAGGAAATTGAGCAACTCCCAGGACAGGTGGTGGAAAAGATCTTAATGAAGAAAAGACACCAAGTATTGGGCAGAGGCTAGATCCTGCACCATTCCCTCAAAGGTTAGCAAAGCAAAAGAAAGATGATAAATACATGAAATTCATGGAAATGCTCAAACAAATTCAATTGAATATTCCGCTGATGGATGCTTTGAGGGAATGCCAGGCTAATGCAAAAATGATGAAGGACATGATGTCTCAAAAATTTGACTTCCAGGATCTGTCTATTGTAACTTTGACTCAGACCTACAGCGCGGCAACGTTGACTCCGCCCAACTATGCCTTATAAAAAGGACTAAGTGGTCATTGCATGATAATTGGCTTAATGTATGCATATTTTTGGTATAAATCGCCTCATACTTTGCTCATGTCTCGTAGGTTTGATATGTTTAATATGATGATTATGCTAAATAATGGTATTTCTATGTGTAGGAATCATTCGGATGGAATTTGGGATGAAACAACGCGAATTGGAGCAAAATCGGAGCGAAAACGCAAAAGTCGAATTTTGAGGGCCACAGCCAGCGTGGGGCGCTGGCTGTGGCGCAATTTCCAGAGTGCAAAATTGTTGAGTGTCAGGGACAGCGCCCCACGCTGCCCTAGATGCTCGGGACGTGAATCTATCCTATTTCGACTAGGACTCGGGTATTTTGACTCCAAGACACCCCCAACTCATATAAAAAAAGCACCCTAAACCTATTATGGACGGGGAGAACGTGATATTTGGAGAGGAAAACGAAAGAGAAACACACTTGGGAGCACGAATTTGATCGATTCTTCCATATCTTTTCTAGTACTCATTGATTTTATATTTGAAAAATTATTTTTGATGATTGTATGAACATGTGGCTAAGAACCCTATTATTCTAGGGTCATGGGTGAAACATGAATGTTATATTTGAAGTTTAATTTGACGAATTTGATTTTATCATATTGGGTTGTTTATTTTATTTTGTTCTTAATTATTTTACTAAGTAGCTAACATTGAAATGCTATCTACGAATCTAGAGTTGAACTCGAAAGTGGGAATTCTAGATTGCATATAGAATTAAATAGAGCAGGTTCTTGAACCCGGGCATCGGGGAACGGATTCACAATTAGGATAGACATATACCTATTTTCCTTGCTTGGTTGAAATATAGGAGTTGTAAATGCATTCTTGTTAATCTTAATTCCATAGACATATAGGGATTAAGTTAACTTCGATAGGCGAGTAAGGACTCGACATATGCTTATGATTAATATCAACCCTATCAATCAACAATCCAGATAAATCAATTAGTCATTTTAAACCAAGAATATAACACGATTATTAGCCAACCCGTGACCCTGGAATATACTCTCCTATTGATTGTTAATCGAAATTGCTATTTGTGTTGGTTGATTTTCTAGTTAATTCCTTACTTGGTATTCTTAGGTAGTAACTTAGTTAATTATATCTTTTGTGATAAATATCTTGAATCGATAAGTTAATTGAGTTGAATCCCTCAAAATTTAATCATAAGTCTTTGTGGGACGATACTCTACTCACTACTTTATTACTTGAAGACCACGTATACTTGCGTGAGTGTGTTTGGTCACAACAAGTTTTTGGCGCCGTTGCCGAGGACTTAGAAATTAGCTATTTGACTGAGTTAAACTTTTATTAACTATTTTTTCAACTTTTAATTTTCAGGTTGTCGTGTTTGTGTTAACGCAGGCTCTTCTCTTGAATCCAGAGGAGTAGACGCGCAAACAGCCTCCTTCCTCTTGATCCATAAATTGAACGCACACTTCATAGAGTAAGGAGAGAGGTCGAAGACAGAACGAGAATAGAAAAAGAGTTGGACATCGTAGTTCAACCACACCCAATAGAAATGGCAGGTAATGAGGAGCATTCGGTGATAGAGGCTGCAAGGCCCAATCTTGCTAATATGACTCGGGCTATCGTAAAGCCTGATATCACAGGGCATTTTGAACTCAAACAGTACATGGTACAACTGATTCAGTCCACAGGGCAATATGTGGGTCTATCTCATGAAGACCCGCCGAGGCATATTCAGAATTTCTTGGAAATTACGGACACCTACAATTATCCGAACGTTTCCAAGGACTATGTCAGGATGACACTTTTTCCCTTTTCCTTGATGAGGGAAGCTAATGAATGGTTGCAAAAGGATCCCGCGAACTCAATGCGCACTTGGGATGATTTGGCAAGGAAATTGTTAATCAATTTTTTCCCTACTAAGAAGACAAAATCACCGAGGAGCCAAACTCTTGGGTTCCAAAAATGAGATGGAGAGACACTTCGTCCAGCTTGGGAAAGATACAAGAAGCTACTCAGAGACTGCCCGCCTCATTGTCAGACTGATGAGGTATTGGGGCACACTTTTGTTGATGGGCTAGACGAGTCATAAAAAATGAATCTTGATTCAGCTTGTGGGGGTAGTTGTATGGCCAGACCATACAGTGAAATTCAACTATTGCTAAATAACTTCACTGCTAATGATCATAATTGGAAAGGATAGGGGACGCAAGAAGAGCAATTAAACGGAAGGCAGTCGGGTTGATTGAGCTCGATGACTTCTCATCCATGAGAGAAGATATTGCAAAGCTGGCAAATCAGATGAACATAATGACAATGAAACAAACGCAACAAATGCAACATGTACAACAGATGTCTATTTGCTGCGAACTATGTGGTGACAGTCATATGAGTGACATGTGCCCAACGAATCCCGAATCTATATATTATGTGGGGCAACAAAACTGAGTTTTAATGAATCAACATGCACAATATGGGAACACTTACAATCCAAATTAGAGGAATCACCCTAACTTCTCATGGGGCGGAAATCAATAGAATCAGAATCAATATAGGCCCCAAGGAAATTTCAATCAGCCTCAGAAGCCACCCCAACAAATAGAAGAGAGTACGAATGACTTGCTAAAGAAGTTGTTGCTTGACAATCAACAGCTCAAGACTGATTTCAGAAATCTTGCGAGTCAAATGGGAGAGTTAGCAGCAAATAAAAATACTAGACCTGTAGGTGCTCTTCCAGTGATACAGAGAAAAACCCTCAAGTTAATGCAGTCACACTCAGAAACGGGAGGGAATTAGAGGAAGTGCCAAAGAAGAAAAAGGACAAGCCTATACCCGAGGGGGAGCTGATCCCTAAGGCCATACACGAGTCAAAGAAAAATAGTCCAATTTCAGAGCCAGTGGAGGCTGAAAGACCACCGCCACCTTTCCCCCAGAGATTGCAGAAGAACAATGATGATCGCATGTTCAAAATATTTCTCTCTATGTTGATCCAGGTTCAATTAAATATTCCATTAGTAGATGTACTTCTTGAAATTCCAAAGTATGCTAAGTACATAAAAGATATAGTGGCTCACAAGAGGAAATTGAATAAGCTTGAGACAGTTGCACTTACTGAGGAGTGCACTTCAAGTGTCCAAAACAAGCTTCCTCAAAAGCTTAAGGATCCTAGAAGCTTCACCATTCATGTGAAAATTGGTAATATTGACGTGGGTCGCGCTCTTTGTGATTTGGGGGCGAGCATAAATCTAATGCCCTTGTCCTTGTTTAAGCAATTGAGTCTGGGAGCTCCAAGACCCACCACTATGATGCTGCAATTAGCTGATAAGTCCATAGCCTACCCTGAATGAGTGATTGAAGATGTGTTGCTACAGATTGGGAAATTCATCTTCCCAGCTGACTTCATTATTCTAGATTTTGAGGCTGATGAACAGGTTCCAATCATAGTGGGACGACCTCTCTTAGCTACTAGTGATGCAATAATTAATGTGAGAGAGGGAAAAATGATTATGAGGGTGGACAATGAGGAAGAAGTCTTTAATGTCTATAAAGCAATCCAACTTCCCCACCACTATGAGGAGCTTTCTATGATATCTGTTGTAGAGGTGGATGAGAAACTTCTTGACACGAGTGTATATCTAGATGAATCTCTGGAAAAATCACTCATTTTGTTCGATAGCTTGATGATGATGATGACTTTGAGGAGATGATGCATATCCTAGATGCATCCTATGCTTACATGCAGGGAACACACCCGTTTGAGCCTCTTAACAGGCCAAGTGGGCCTTCTCCAAAGCCGCCAAGTGAAGAAGCTCCAAAATTGGAGCTTAAACCTCTACCCCTCACCTTCAATATGCTTATTTGGGTATTTCTGACACTTTACCTATTATTGTTTCTTTTGACTTGTCTAAATTGTAGGAAGAAAAGCTGTTGAGAGTGCCACGTGAGCACAAGCGATCAATTGGGTGTACAATGTTTGACATTAAAGGTATTAGTCCACCTTTCTGCATGTATAAAATCCTCATGGAGGGAGGACACAATCCAAGTGTAGAGCAACAACGCCGACTAAATTCAATCATGAAAGAGGTGGTAAGAAAATAAGTGATTAAGTGGCTTGATGCAAGTATTGTATTTCTAATCTCGGATAGCAAATGGGTAAGCCCCGTTCAATGTGTACCTAAGAAAGGGGGGATGACTGTGGTGGTTAATGAAAATAATGACTAAATTCCTACAAGAACTGTTACTGGGTGGAGAATTTTCATAGATTATAGAAAACTGAACAATGCCACCCGGAAAGACCACTTTCCCCTCCCCTTTATTGACCAAATGCTTGACAGATTAGCTGGCCAGGAATACTATTGTTTCTTGGATGGTTATTCAGGGTATAATCAGATTGCTATAGCCCTAGAGGACCAAGAGAAAACCACATTTATGTGTCCTTATGGTACGTATGCGTTCAAGAGAATGCCCTTTGGTATTTGTAATGCACCTGCGACTTTTCAAAGGTGTATGATGGCTATTTTTACTGACATGGTCGAAAGATTTGTAGAAGTGTTCATGGATGATTTTTCTGTGTTTGGATGTTCTTTTGATAATTTCTTAACAAACCTTGATAAGGTGCTTGCTAAGTGTGAAGAGACAAACCTTGTACTAAACTGGCAAAAGTGCCATTTCATGGTTCGTGAAGATATAGTCCTGGGGCACAAGGTGTCAAAAAATGGGTTGCAGGTGGATAAAGAAAAGGTGGAAGCAATTGAAAAACTACCTCCATCGACTTCCGTCAAAGGCATTCGCAGTTTCTTGGGCCATGCAGGTTTTTATCGTCATTTCATTAAGGATTTTTTTAAAATTTCTTCTCCTTTGTGCAGGCTTCTAGAGAAAGATGTCTCCTTCAAGTTTAATGATGCCTGTCTGAAAGAATTTGAGGAGATGAAGGGAAGGTTAGTGACTGCACCTATTATTGTTGCTCCGGATTGGGAGCAACCATTTGAGTTGATGTGTGATGCAAGTGACATACCAATCAGAGCTATTTTGGGGCAAAGGAGAAATAAAATCGTTCACTCTATTTACTATGCAAGCAAAAATCTGAATCCAGCCCAGATGAACTATACAGTTACTGAAAAAGAGTTTCTTGTAGTGATGTGGGCGTTTGACAAGTTCAGATCTTATCTAGTGGGGACCAAGGTCATCGTCTAGACAAATAATTCACCTATCCGGTACTTGTTTGAAAAGAAAGATGCCAAGCCAAGGCTTATTCGTTGGGTCCTCCTCTTGCAAGAATTTGACTTAGAGATCCGAGATCGAAAAGGGACAGAATATGTCACTTATCCCGGCTTGAAAATCGGAGCCATCTAGCTGAAGGAGGGTCAATCAAAGAAACATTTCCCGATGAGAAATTATTAGCAGTCACCTCAGGTGAAGCCCCATGGAATGTAGATTATGTGAATATTATTGCAAGAAGGGGGAAACCACCAAAATTGAAACCTGACAGTAGAAGAAGATTCTTACATGATGTGAGGCTCCACATTTGGGATGAGCCATTCTTATATAGGCAGTTCGCAGATCAGTTGGTGTGAAGGTGTGTTCCTAAAGAAGAGATGAACACAATACTGCACGAATGCCATGCTTTGCCATACGGATTTCATCACAGTGGGGATAGAACTTCCAAAAAAGTGCTACAATCAGGTTTTTATTGGCCAAAATTATTTAAGGATGCACATTCCTTTGTTAAAAATTGTGACAGATGCCAAAGAACTAATACTATCACGAAGAAGCACGAGATGCCTTTGCAAAATATTCTGGCAGTTGAGCTTTTTGATGTTTGGGGGATTGACTTCATGGGTCCGTTCCCATATTCTAATGGTCACAGGTACATCTTGGTGGCGGTCGACTATGTTTCTAAGTGGGTATAGGCCATTGCTCTTCCTACTAATGACGCAAAGGTAGTGGTAAGCTTTGTAAAGAAGCACATCTTTACACGTTTTGGGACTCCAAGAGTGTTGATAAGTGACGGAGGAACTCAGTTTTGTAATAAATTGCTGAATAATGTTCTTGCAAAGTATGGAGTTAAGCACAAGGTTTCCACTGCCTATCACCCCCAAACGAGTGGTCACATAGAAGTTTCAAACAGAGAGGTAAAGCAGATTTTGGAGAAAATAGTAAGTGGAAATAGAAAAGACTGGGCCGGGAAGTTGGATGACGCATTATAGGCATATCGACAACATACAAGACCCCCATAGGTGCCTCTCCATACAGGTTAGTTTATGGGAAGGCATGTCACTTTCCCGTCGATCTTGAACATAAAGCTTATTGGGCGATCAAAAAGCTAAATATGGATATGGACTCCGCTAGTGAGAAGAGATTGCTACAACTCAATGAGCTTGATGAGTTTCGACTGCACGCATATGAAAATGCCAAATTATATAAAGAAAAGACGAAGAAATGGCATGACAAGAACATCAAACATCGTGAGTTCGAATCAGGTTAGGAAGTTCTCTTGTTCAATTCAAGGTTAAAGCTTTTCCCCAGAAAGCTTAAGTCTCGTTGGTCAGGTCTTTTGTTGTGGTCAGTGTAAGACCTCATGGGGCGGTGAAACTGCGTGATATGAGTTCAAGCAGTACATTCTTAGTAAATGGCTAGAGAATAAAGCATTATTGGGGTGGTGACATTGAACTTCACAAGACCTCGGTGGACTTGGCCGATGCTTAAACATGTGTTGAGTCATGCAGCGACGTTAAATCAGGCGCTTGTTGAGAGGCAACCCATTTTTTATTGCTTTCGTAGCCTAGTCTTTATTTTCTTTAAGTAGAGTAGACTAAAATTTTTGTTTTGTTTGTAGTTGTATGATATATTAGGTGGGTATGGTGTGGTGTGTATGTAATTTATGTATTGAGTGTTAGGATATTATAAAATAAAAAAAAAATATTCCGAAGTCAGCGCAGACTGTGCCTTGGCCCGTAGGTCCTGGCACAAGGTTAGAATTCTAGCTCTTCCAGAGCCCCACGCTGGCTGGGCATACTTTCCAGCAGGTCTAAAAAAACCCAACGCCAGCCCTAGCATGAGGCGCTGGGCTGGGGGGTCGGTGAGTATTTTAATTATTATTTTTCTTTTCATTTTCTTTCTTCATTTAAAACATCCAAACCCAAATAACCCAACCCACATACCCATATACACACACAACCTACCCCATACCCAATTACCCAAACCCAATTCCCACCTAAATTAGAAAATCTAAAAACACCAAAACCCATTCTTTTTCCTCTCTCTTCCCTTCTGCCATTTTTTTTATTTCTCTTTCTGCCGTTTTTTTCCTTTTTCTTTTTGCCTAAATTGTTGCTTCCTTAAGCTCTCAAGTAGCCGATTGTAGTTATATATGAGTTTGGGAGAAGTGTGGGGTGCTTGGGGGTATTGTAGCTTGTTGTAATCTTTTGTAAATAGTAATTAGTGTACTAAATTAGTGTAGTAATATAGAGTTTGACTTTGTTATGCTTGCACTATAATTAAGTTACGGCCATGTGGATTACTTGAATTATATGGAATCTGGAAGTATGAGTACCTATGGCCTTGTGATGACACATTGGTGCAAGTTGGATCAATATCATGATTTAATTATACATAACCTTTGGTTTTAAGTGTGGGGTCATCTTGCCTTTCACGATGACCTTTGGTTTTTGATTTATTCTCATGTTTGTGTTTATCCTGTGTAGGTTGCTATGCCTCGTGACGGTACAACTAAAGGAAAAGGGGTGGGGAATTCCTCCTCTACAACCCCCCCTCAAAAGAAACGCAAGCAAGGAGAGAGTTCCTCCCGACAAGACAAGGGAAAGCAAATTGCAAGCGAGTCAACGAGACAACCACAGCCTCGAGTGGAACTAGTTCAGGAAGATGCCATCAAATGGAATGATACCTTTGTTCCATATGGCCGATATGTGTCGGAGATGGGGATAAATGTGAAGGATTTAGAACGCAACTTCCTCGACGCGCTTGCTAGATTGATCGAAAAGAAGATGAATAAATTCCTTGAATGTGTGGGCCCTGCAAATCTAAGCATGGTGAGAGAATTATATGACAATTGGAATATGGGGCATGACAAATCATGCGTACGAGAAAAGGAAATCCCTATGGATAGGGAAGCATTGTGTAACTTCTTGGGAGTTGATAGCCCAAATACCCAGTGACTACAAAAGTTTGTTAAGAGTCCAAACTACCAAGCAATACGTCACATACTTTGTGGCGTCAATTCAAATGAAAAATGGACCAGGACTAAAGGGAATGCACACCTTGAGATGATCCGTTTCGACTTCAACAAAACGGCCAAGGTTTGGCAAAACCTTGTGCAAGCAACATTAATTCCTGTTGATCATAATAGTGAGTGCACTCGAGCTCGAATGTGTGTGATCTACTTCTTGATGACTGGGCGACCCTTAAATGTGGGTGAGATCATGCTTGGAGACATGGCCAGAACCCGTTTTGGAAGGAGGATTAAGAGGTTCTTCTTTGGGAATATTCTGACTCAATACTTGCTATCTTGTGGGGTACTGGAGTACCCTAGCTATGATGATGTGGTGGAGGCGCCCACAACAGTGTTGGACATCACCTCTTTTCTAGAGTCCACGTCCAAGCTCACCCAAGCTGCTAGGAATGAGAGGGATGAAAATTACAACAGGTATCTTTACAGCACCCTCAATGTTATCATGCGCAGGCTAGGAGTGTCAGAGGAGGAGCGCCAACACTTGCGGAGTGATCTCTCCAGTTCTTTGAAGGAGATGTTGGGTATAGAAGCAGGCAGTCCCATTCATCTGTCTGAGGATGAAAACACTCATAAAGGATCAGACGATGAGGACGATGCTGTTGTTACTGGACCAATGGCCTTGGTGCCCTTGGGTGATGATGATGAGCCAATTGATGCAGCTGGTGGGCACCCTGAGGAGGCAACATCTGATTAGCAGGGAGTTCTTTCTTTCCACCTTACTCTATTTTAAATTTATATGCATTAGGGACTATGCATGGCTTAAGTGTGGGGTGGGGGAATTCTTCTTGTAGTGTAATTGTATATAAATTTTTTGGCATACTTTGTTAGTGTTATTGTTTGTTTTCTTTATTATCTTTTTAGCTTAGTTTAAGATTAACAATAAATATATATATATATATAGAAAAAGTTTGGACTTTTCCCGACAATGGATTAGTTGGAAAACTTTCTTGAGGGATTAAAGTCTGACAAAAAATATAAAAAAAGATATTCTTTTATTTTTTTAAGGTAGTTAGGTAGTATCCCTTGGTTTTTCTTTCGATGCGGTTCTTTTCCAAGGGTGTAGTTCGAACCAGGTATTCTAGTTTAGTTTAGTTTTTATTATAATTTCTTTTAGGATTATGTTAAGGAAGAAAATTGAGATTGCTCTGAGGTACCTATTGACATGTTTGATGTTGGCTAGTTAAGCTATGACATGCGCTCTGTCTTCCTTCATATATGATTTAAATTATAATACCCAAGTAAATTAAGTAGCCTACTCTGTGACGCCTTTTCTCAGTTGAGTGACTTGTAATGCCACCTAGTGCATTGATGCTTAAAAATTCTCAACTTGCTATGCTTGCTTGACTTGAGAGTCGCACATAACCGTTTTGAGTGAATCAAGTGCCATGTGTTTATAAGGATTGTTAATATTCTGTGCTATCCTGTGTAGTCTAGAACTTGCCCCGTGTGTTAGTCAAAGCGAAATCATTAAGTTGTGCTAGTCTCGGAGATGACGTAGGCGTTTCTTGTTCGACCATAAAGGTGCTTGTCACTGACAAATAAAATTATCCCGTAGCTAGCCCCTTTGATCCTATAGACTGTTTCCTTGGCACCCACATTAAAATCCGTACTCCTACTTTGTTCTTAATGCGAGATTGTTGAACCTTTACCTCCTAAGGCACTTAGTAGCTAAAAGAAGCAAGGTGATATATTGGGAGTGGAGGTTGAGTGGAACCTTGGAAGTACTCTTAAGGTGCACAAAAATTATGAACGAAGGTCACTAGCTATTGTTATTCAATGTATGGAGGATGTGAAGAAAAAGAAAAAAAAATATTGCAAGAAAAAGCAAATAAAAGTTCAAATAATGTCACAAGATACACATCTCCTAAGCTTTATCATTTGTGCTAGTGAATCCATAGAGGTGTTTAATGGAAAAGAGGGCTATGTTATATATGATGTATGACAAGTGAATGGATTGAGAAGAAATTGCGCTTGAATTGTGAGTTAGTGTATTAAAGTGCTTAGGAGGGTGAGTCAGTATTCCTAAATATATTCTACCCGTCCCTTAGCCTACATTACAACCTTAAAGTCCTAATTGATCCTAGATTTGGATAGCTTAGATTAGTAGAGATGTACATTACAGGCAAGCTTATGGTACGACCACGGGATTCACATGAATTCTTTGTGAGAGTGAGTGAATTTTGTTCAATTGTGTGATGTCCTTAATTTATGTTCAATGACATATTTGAATGTGGGTACTACTTTGATAGTCACTCTTTTTCTTGTGGTGAGGGCACTTGGTCTCATGACAGATTGGTGATGTTGTACACTTTCTTGTGTTGGGTGAGTGTTTGAGTTGAGGATGCTTAGTGGTGACGAGTCATCTTTTGAGGTAAGGTGGTTGTGGAGAGGTTTCTTGAGTTGATTGAGTTGATTGAAAAATATTGAGTATACTTGGGCTATTTAAAAGCGGGAAGAATGTGAAACTTGTGTGTTCATGCTTAATTGCCAATATCCATTATAGTCAAAAGGTAGGGTGTTGATTGAATTAATATAGTTCCCTTGCTCGATGACGAGCAAGAGTTTAAGTGTGGGGTATTGATAATTGGCTTAATGTATGCATATTTTTGGTATAAATCGCCTCATACTTTGCTCATGTCTCGTAGGTTTGATATATTTAATATGATGATTTGTGCTAAATAATGGTATTTTTATGTGTAGGAATCATTCGGATGCAATTTGGGATGAAACGACGCGAATTGGAGCAAAATCGAAGCAAAAACGCAAAAGTCAAATTTTGAGGGCCACAGCCAGCGTGGGGCACTAAGTTGTGGCACAATTTCCAGAATGCAAAATTGTTGAGCGCCAGGGCCAGCGACCAACGCTGTCCTGGATGCTCGGGACGTGAATATATCCTATTTCGACTAGGACTCGGGTATTTTGACTCCAAGACACCCCCAACACATATAAAATCACCCTAAACCTATTATGTACGAGGAGAACGTGATTTTTGGAGAGGAAAACGAAAGAGAAACACACTTGGGAGCACAGATTTGATCGATTCTTCCATATCTTTTCTAGTACTCATTGATTTTATATTTGAAAAAAGTATTTTTGATGATTGTATGAACATGTGTGGCTAAGAACCCTATTATTCTAGAGTCATGGGTGAAACATGAATGTTATATTTGAAGTTTAATTTGACGAATTTGATTTTATCATATTGGGTTGTTTATTTAATTATGTTCTTAATTATTTCTGAGTAGCTAACACTGAAATACTATCTACGAATCTAGAGTTGAACTCGAAAGTGGGAATTCTAGATTGCATATAGAATTAAATAGAGCAGGTTCTTGAACCCGGGCATCGGGGAACAAATTCGCAATTAGGATAGACATATACCTATTTTCCTTACTTGGTTGAAATATAGGAATTGTAAATGCATTCTTGTTAATCTTAATTCCATAGGCATATAGGCATTAAGTTAACTTGGATAGGTGAGTAAGGACTCGACAGATTCTTACGAGTAATATCAACCCTATCAATCAATAATCTAGATAAATCAATTAGTCATTTTTAGCCAAGAATATAACACGACTATTAGCCAACCCGTGACCCTGGAATATCCTCTCTTATTGATTGTTAATCGAATTTTCTATTTATGTTGGTTGATTTTCTAGTTAATTCCTTACTTGGTATTCTTAGGTAGTAACTTAGGTAATTATATCTTTTTTGATAAATCTCTTGAATCGATAAGTTAATTGAGTTGAATCCGTCAAAAGTTAATCATAAGTCATCGTGGGACGATACTCTACTCACTACTTTATTACTTGACGACCACGTATACTTGCATGAGTGTGTTTTGTCGCACTATTGCAAATATAATCCGGTTTACAAGTCCAGAGTCGAATCCCACAGAGAACTAAGGTTCAACTACAGTTGTTCAATATCACTAAAAAACACAAGTCCAAAAAATATTATAATGTTTATTTCTACTTAATTAACTAACAGCTATTATAAAGCAGTAAAATTATCAATTAACAAGGATGAAATTTGAGACAAGACTAAGGAAGTCTAGAGTTATGATTTCCCTTATTGTCGGAATCCTTTCCATTGCATTTCTTATAAATTTGACTAAGTTTTCTCTACCGATCATGAGCTCTATGAGTATCGTAATTCTATCCTGAGTAACTGCCACAATTTACTAGACACATTCTTCCAAATTACGCTAGCTGGCACTAAGTTACGACTCACTCGAATCGCACCAAGGTTTCGTTATTCCTAATCCCACCTTTAAACCCTTCGTATTGATCCCTCATATACGTTATGAGTGATGTTGTTCAATAACTGCCTAAATATGCACTCTCTTCGGAGTAATACACACTAAATAGGCACAGTCGACTGAGAGCTCTTCAACCAACCACAATAAACATAGTTGAACAAATAGAGAAAAAGCTACAACAAATCTATATTAACGTAACAGGAAAATCATCCTCCAATAGGTTCCATCAAAATCCTAGATAACAAATTAGCTATTCATAATAGTATGCATAACTACAATACTAGAATTCATAACCAATAATGTAAAGAGGAAGAAGGAAGTGAAAAACTCGTAGAAGATTCTCCGCCTTGCTCCTAGTGTGTTCTTGCCTCCTTAGGTCCAAAGTGTGTCAAAATTCACAAAAATAACGTTTTCTATGTATATATACAAAGTAGGGTCTATCACGACCCAAATTTCCCTCTGTTGGGTATCGTGATGGCACCTAGTCTTAGGGACTAGGTAAGCCTAAAATTTCCACTAAACAACAACAATAATAAAGGAATTTAAAAAAAAAATTGAAATAGAATTTTGACATAGTTCACAATTTCCCAAAACCCGGTAAATACAAGTCATAAGCTCTACGAAATCTTTCTGTAATGACATGACCGGTATTTATGCATTATCAGACCTCGTTCCCCTAAATGAAACTTCCCATAGAGGCTTATTATGATTTATGACTTGCGGGGACTGGTGGTCCGGGATTCGGAAGTGTTTAGAGTGCTATAGGAACACTTGGTTCCTTAAGCTTGGCCTTTAGGGCCAAGTTTGACTTTGGTCAATATTTTTCGTAAACGACCTAGAAATCGAATTTTGACGGTTCCAGTAGCTTCGTATGATGATTTCGGACTTGGGCGTATGTTCGGAATGGGTTTTGGATGACCCGGGAGCGTTTCGGCACCCAATATTGAACTAAGAAGTTCCTTAAATTCCTAATGTGGTTTGGGACGTGTTTTTGGGTTTGAGGTCCGAACGAAATTTTGAGACCGGGAATAGTTCCGTTATGTCATTTATGACTTGCCTGAAAAATTTGGTGTCATTCCGAGTAGTATAGGTCAGTTCGGCGCGTTGTTAGTGAAGTCAAGAAAACTTGAAGTTCCTAAGTTTGGTTCTAGGGGTTTTGAGGTGTGATTTTGAGTTTTAGCATTATTTTGGGTGTTCCGAAGGCTCGAGCAAGTCCATATTATGATTTGGGACTTATTGGTATATTTGGACGGGGGCTCAGGTGGGTCCAGGTGCCTCCCGGACACCACACGAGGCAAAAAAATAGCTGAAATAGCTGCTGGTGCACCTGTTCTGGTGTGTGACCGCATGTGTGGTTGCCCAGTCGCAGGTGCGGGAACGCTCCTGCGGTCTCAGCCTCGCAGGTGCGACCCCCAGCGGGCAGCCCATTTCTCGCAGGTGCTGACAAAGTTCCGCAGGAGCGGAGACGCAAGTGCGGTCTCCTCTCCGCAGATGCGAGCCCAGGCCTCCTCGTCCTTTTTCGCATGTGCGAACCTTTTCTCGCAGGTGCGAGACAGTAGGTGCGGTCCTCGAGCCGCATGTGCGGGATCACTATCAGGCAGTGTTTTTCTTTAAAATACGGATTTCTTCATTTTCTTCCTCCGTTAGAGCACTTAAGAGCTTGGAAAAAGGGCTCCACGACCCAACCACTGAAAGGTAAGTAAATTCTATCTTAAAGTGGTTAATGCATGCATTCTTAGTAGGATTTAACTACTTATTTAGTGGAAAATTTAGGGATTTGGGTAGTAACCTAGGGCCTTCGAGAATTTAGAAAATTACCCGTCAATTAGTTATGAAATCAAGTAAAAATCATGTATTAATGTTCCTTAGGCTATGGGTGAGTGTTTCCTTCGAGCATTTTTGGAATCCGAGCATGCGGGCCCGGGGTTAGCTTTTGGGATTTCTTCAAGAATGGTAAATTTGGCAAAGTAATAGTAGAATTCCATGATTTGAATATAAATTGATATATATATGTATAACATCTGGCTAGTTTCGAGTCCGTGCGTGTCAAGTTCGGAGTTTCGGGCGCATTCTTGACCCGGGGAGTAGGTGCGACACGAGGTGAGTCTCCTTTCTAACCTTGTAAGGGGGAACTTTCCCCCTAGGTGATTTAAATGCTATATGTGATAATTGTGGGGGCTACGTACGTACAAAGTGACGAGACTCCATACGTAGCGGCTATTACTATTATGTCCAGTTAGTTAGGCCCACATCATGCCTTGTGTTTTACTTGATATGAACTATATGCTTAATAAATTAAATGTTACATGTCTCTTACTTCCCTGAGGTCATGGAATTTGAGAAACTTGTAAGGAATTGTTCATTGAAAAGTATTTTAAAAATGAATAATGTGTGTGCATGTGACCGCTTCGCAATTTACATTCCGCGAGCGGAGTGTGATTTTCCCCCACTCTTATGGGAAAGGGCCGTACGCCATGGCGGATTAAGAGATGCACTTTTGGTACGGGCCGTTCGATCCTCGGCAGTGCATAGAGAGGATTGAGAGATGCACTTTTGGTCCGGGCCGTTCGATCCTCGGCAGTGCATAGATGTGAGTACTTTATGGAAAGGTGCACTTATGGTTCGGGCCGTTCGACCCTCGGCAGTGCACGGACATGACTATCTTATGACTCCCGCCGGTTGTCCTTACCCTGTATGCGCATGATTTATTTGTTACTAAATTCATGGATATTGATTTGACAGATATTTGGGGGAAAGTGAAGTAGTAATTGTGTTATTCATTCCCAGTACTTCCTTGGATATCAGTGCCTTATATATATTTGTTGCTTCATTGCTTTTACGTGCCTACCATTTCTATCATATTTTGTTAAATTATATTGTTGGACCTTAGTAGGTGTCATGTCGACCTCTCGTCACTACCTCTTCGCGGTTAGGTGGGATACTCACTGGGTACATATATATTTATGTACTCATGCTACACTTTTGTATTTAATTGTACAAGTTCTGAGGCTGGTGCATCTGGTTTTCGGACCAGAGCTTGACTTGATATTAGACGGACTTGACTTCACGGTGAGCTGCTTTTTCTCCTGGCGATCTCTGACAGCACCATGGGGTTTCTTTTGTTTATTTTCCGTCTATTTCCTTCAGACACTGGGACTGTATATTATATCTTTTGTATATTCTGTTAGTATGCCCGTAGAACTGGTGACACTAGTTCCTGGCACACACGTGATAGTTGTTATGGATTTCGGGTTTGTATATATATTGGCTCACGCCTCTTCATGACTACTTTTGATTAAAATTGGCCATTTATCCTTGTCGAATCATGTTTTAAGTTTTAAAAACTGAGTATATGTTGAAATGTTTAATCTAATAAGAAAGAATCCTTAGTAAATTGAGAGTTGGCTTGCCGGGCCCTACTGTTGCACGCCATCACGGCCTAAGTTAGGATTTTGGGTCATGACAACATGGTATCAGAGCACTAGGTTCACGTAAGTCTCACGAGTCACGGGAAAACCCAATAGAGTCTTGCAGATCGGTACGGAGACGTTTGTACTTATCTTCAGGAGGCTATAGGGAGTTAGGAAACCTCTCTTTGTTCTTATTCTATCGTGCAGTCGATGATTTACTAAATTCATTATTCTATTCTCTCACAGATGGTGATGATGTGTGCATCTGATGTTCCAGACCCAGGAAGGGCCGCTACCACCGGTGTCCGAGGCTGCGACAGAGGCCGGGGAGGGCACCGACCCGCGGTAGGGGACGAGGGCGTCCCAGAGCTATTCCGGTTCCACCACTAGAGGACTCTATTATAGAGGAGCAGGACGAGGTGCCTCCAGCAGATCCTACTCCAGTAGACTTCATGACGGCGCCAGGCTTCCAGGCAGTCATGGGTCGTATGATGATATGTATGGACACTATGTCCCAGGCTGGTTTATTTCCAGCAGATCCTGCCACTTCTCAGGTGGGAGGGGGAGTCCAGAACCCTACTGCCCAGGCTGCAGGCCAGATAGCAGCGTTACATCATACCCCGAGTACACTACCCGTGAGTGGGGTCCAGCCTGTTGCAACAACACCCGAGCCTAGACTAGTTGCGGATGGTGATCCACAAAATTTATTGGATAGATGGACCCCATTTCACCCTCCAGTCTTTGGGGGTAAGCGAGGCGAGGATGCCCAGGACTTTGTGGACAGGTGCGGGGACAAACTGCACAACATGAGGATGCTAGAGTCCCATGGAGCGGATTTCACTACCTTCCAATTGGAGGGCAGAGCTCGTAGGTGGTGGCAGTCTTATATCCTCAGCAGGCCAGCAGATTCTCCTCTTGTCACTTGGGAGAAGTTCACACAGATGTTTCTAGATAGATATATTCTTCCCTCTGAGAGGGAAGAGCTGCGGTATCAATTTGAGCGGTTAGAGCAGGAGCAGATGTTAGTGAAATATTATGAGGCTATATTTTCAGAGTTGTCTCTCCATGCACTCATGATACTACCTACTGATGCAGAGAGGGTGCGAAGATTTGGGGATGGGTTTCATCCAGGTATTAGGGCCACCATGGCCCGAGAGGTGGAGATGGGTATTCATTATCAGCTCGTGGTAGAGATTGCTCGCAAGATCGAGGAGTATCGGTCGAGGAGCAGGGAGCAGGGGCAGCAGGACAAGAGGGCTAGATTCTCTAGAGATTTTAGAGTTGCCCCAGCTAGGGGCAGGGGTCAGTATAGCAGTGGTCAGCCCAGCATGCATTTATATTCAGCACCTCCACCACCTCCCCGAGGTGTTCCAGTGATGCCTCCAGCCATTCATAGTTCACACAGTGGTTATCCCGGTCATCCGAGATCCTCCGACCCTTACTTCAGTGCTATACCAGAGCGCTCTCATCGCCCTCCGACCATTCAGGGTTCTTCTTCGGGGCAGCAGACTATGGTACCTGGGAGTTGTTACGAGTGTGGAGAGCCAGGTCATATGAGGAGGCAGTGTACCTGGTTTCGGGGCAAGGCCGTACAATAGGGTTATTAGCCGATGGGTCCGGCACCAGTAGTCTGGACACCAGATGTGGAGGACAGGTCAACATGGGTCGTCTTAGAGGTGGAAGCCAGTCCGGGGGAGGTCAGGCAGCTCCTGTTCACTCTAGTGGAGCTCAATCTTTTGGTACTCCAGCCAGATTCTATGCCATTCCGGCCAGATCAGATGCAGTGGCCTCAGACGCCGTGATCACAGGTATTATTACAGTATGTGGTAGAGAGTCTTCGATGTTATTTGATCCAGGATCCACTTATCCCTATGTTTCGATCTTATTTTCTCATTTTATGGATGTCCCTCATGATTCCTTGGGTTTTTCTATTTATGTGTCCACTCCCGTGGGCGATTCTGTGGTTGTAGACCGGATTTGTCGGTCCTGTGTGATTTCATTTTGTGGGTTCGAGACTCGAGTTGATCTCTTATTGCTCGACATGGTTGATTTCGAGATTATTGTAGGCACGGATTAGCTATCTCCTTATCATGTCGTGCTAGATTTCCATGCCAAGACAGTTACTTTAGCCATGCCCGAGTCGCCTAGGCTGGAGTGGAGGGGTTCCTCAGTTAGTGCAGCCAGCCAAATTATTTCATTCTTGAAGGCTCGACATATGGTCGAGAAGGGTTGTCTGGTCTATTTTTCTTATGTGCGGGAAACCACCGCCGAGTCTCCGACGATTGATTCAGTGCCAGTGGTTCGAGAGTTTGCTGATGTATTTCCTTCGGACCTTCCGGGCATGCCTCCGGATCGTGATATTATTTTTGCATTGATTTAGCTCCAGGCACCCAGGCTATTTCTATTCCTCCGTACAATATGGATCTGAAGGAGTTGAAGGAGCAGCTTGAGGAGTTGTTGGCTAAGGGGTTTATCAGACCGAGTGTATCGTCGTGGGGTGCTCCAGTTCTATTCATGAAGAAGAAGTATGGATCCATGCGGATGTGTATTCATTACCGCCAGTTGAACAAGGTTACCGTTAAGAACAAGTATCCTTTGCCGCGCATCGATGATTTGTTTGACCAGTTGCATGGTGCTCGTGTGTTTTCTAAGATTGATTTGAGATCGGGGTATCATTAGTTGATGATTCGGGCCTCAGATGTTTCGAAGATTGCTTTTCGTACGAGATATGGCCATTATGAGTTCCTGGTGATGTCCTTTGGCTTGACTAATGCCCCAGCAGCATTCATGGACTTGATGAATAGGGTGTTCAGGCCGTATATTGATTCATTTGTCATTGTCTTCATAGATGACATCTTGATTTACTCACGTAGCCTGGGGGAGTACGAGCAGCATTTGAGGGTTGTGCTCTAGAAGCTATATGCTAAGTTCTCCAAGTGTGAGTTCTGGTTGGATTCCGTGGTATTCTTGGGGCATGTGGTATCCGGAGAGGGTATCAAGGTTGACCTCAGAAGATCGAGGCAGTTCGGAGTTGGTCGCGTCCTACATCAGCTATATAGATCGGGAGCTTTTTGGGCCTAACAGGCTATTATCGCCGATTTGTGGAGGGATTCTCTTCTATTGCAGCACCATTGAGCAGATTAACTCAGAAGAATGCCCCGTTCCGATGGTCGGACGAGTGTGAGGCGAGCTTTCAGAAGCTCAAGACAACATTGATCTCAACACCAGTTCTAGTATTTTTTGCCAGTTCTGGGATGTATACAGTATATTGTGATGCTTCGCGTGTTGTCTTGGGGTGTGTATTGATACAGGAAGGGAGATTTATTGCTTATGCTTCGCGCCAACTGAAGGTTCATGAGAAGAATTATCTTGTGCACGATTTGGAGTTGGCGGCGATTGTACATGCTCTTAAGATTTGGAGGCACTACCTGTATGGAGTGTCCTCTGAGGTTTATACAGACCACCGTAGCTTGCAGCACTTGTTCAAGCAGAGGGATCTTAATTTGAGGCAGCGCATGTGGCTTGAGTTGTTGAAGGATTATGATATCACCATTCTTTATCATCCGGGCAAGGCAAATGTGGTAGCAGATGCTTTGATCAGGAAGGCAGAGAGTATGGGTAGCTTGGCTTATATTACAGTAGAGGAGAGACCTCTAGCCTTGGACATTCAGTCCTTGGCCAATCGCCTGAGATTAGACCTTTCAGAGCCTCATTGAGTTTTAGCACATGTGGTTGCTCAGTCTTCGTTATTGCGGGAGATTAAGGCCCGACAGTTCTATGATTCGTGCATAGCAGAACTTCGGGAGGCAGTGGTTCAGGGTAGGGCCAAGGAGGTTACTATTGGCGGGGATGGTGTTATGAGACTTCAGGGCCGCTTATGTGTTCCTAATGTTGATGGCCTGAGGGAGAGGATTCAAGAGGAGGCACACAGTTCTCGGTATTCTGTTCATCCTGGTGCTACGAAGATGTATCGTGATTTGAAACAGCATTACTGGTGGAGGCAGATGAAGAGGGACATTGTGGAGTATGTGACTAGGTGTCTTAATTGCCAGCAGGTGAAGTATGAGCACCAGAGGCTAGGAGGCCTACTGCAGCAGATGCCCATTCCTGAGTGGAAGTGGGAGCACATCACTATGGACTTCGTGGTTGGGTTTCCTCGGACTTTGCGGAAGGTTGACGCAGTTTGGGTCATTGTGGATAGATTGACCAAATCGGCGTATTTTATTCCAATAGCTACTACTTATACTTCTGAGAGGTTAGCCAAGATCTACATTCGGGAGATAGTCTGTTTGCACCGTGTGCCGGTGTCCATTATATCAGATCGAGGTCCTCAGTTCACCTCGTATTTCTGGAGAGCATTGCATAGTGAGATGGGCACCTAGATAGATCTCAGCACAACATTTCACCCTCATACTGATGGTTAGTTTTTGGAGAGCATTGCATAGTGAGATGGGCACCTAGATAGATCTCAGCACAACATTTCACCCTCAGACTGATGACCAGTCAGAGCGTACAATTCAGATATTGGAGGACATGCTCAGGGCATGTGTGATTGACTTTAGAGGTTAGTGGGACGAATTCTTGCCTTTGGCCAAGTTTTCTTACAATAATAGTTACCAGTCCAGCATCGAGATGGCTCCATTTGAGGCTTTGTATGGTCGGCGATGTCGTTCCCCTATTGGGTGGTTTGAGCCTGGTGAGGCTAGGTTATATGGTACCGACCTGGCGAGGGATGCTTTGGAGAGGGTGAAGTTGATTCCGAAGAGGCTCCGCATAGCACAGTCCAGATAGAAGAGTTACGCGGATCAGAGGGCACGTGGTGTATCATTTATGGACGGAGACAAGGTTCTGTTGAAGGTCTCGTCGATGAAGGTTATTATGAGGTTTGGGAAGAAGGGAAAGCTGAGCCCGAGGTTTATAGGTCCCTTCGAGGTGTT
>ML338259.1:0-26889 GCA_005239505.1 Nicotiana paniculata
ATAATAATAATAATAATAATAATAATAATAATAATAATAATAATAATAATAATAATAATAGGGCTAGCCTGCTCGCGAATCATACCTACGACTCAGGCGCTCATATGTACACATATTCACATAATAAATCCACATTTTTATCAAAAAAGCAGTTTTCTCAAGAAAGTGGTAAAATTCTTCTTAAAGGAAAATGAAATATAGCTTTTGAATCTTTGTTTTGAAACTCATTTGCCAAGTTTAATGATATTCCATAATATAACCCTATCAGGTATACAATTATCCACGGAGAAATCAATTCTCTTTTTAGATAATTATGAAAAGCACACTCTAGTCTTCTTAGGAAATAATTTACCGATTCAATAGCATTAATAGTTTAATATTATGGGCAGGATCACATGTACAACACGTAAGGCATGCTAATGGGTCCTAGACTACCCGGACATGGCATAATAGTAGCTACGCATGGACTCCTGTCACCTAGGGGGAACAATTCCCCCTCACAAAGTTAGAAAGGAGACTTACCTCGCTCCGAAATTCCATAACCGGTCTCCAAGCTCTTCCGGTGACTCCAATCGTTTCACAACACTCCAAAACTATCCAAACAACGACAAACCAATGAAAATATACTCTAATATTTGCAACAATTCCAAATTATATTATTTCCCAACTCCCCTCGGGCCCACGTGCCCGGAATCCGATCTCGAAGATAAATTCTACCCATATCTTTACTAGTTCAAATATATAATTAACTCTAAATTCCATGCTCAAATTCGTGGCTAAAAATCAAATTACCATTTTCTAGGTTTTCTTCAATATTTCTCAATTTTTCCACAATCTTTCATGTTTATCCATTCATATAACTTGTATTAATCTTAAAAACATGAAGGAATTACTTACCTAGTGATGCTTGACGAAAACCCACTCTTGAAGCTCCTCAAAGTCGACCAAACCAAAGAAGAAATGAGAAGAAATGGCCAAAACCCGTTTAAAACATAACACTACCCAGCACTGCCCTTCTATGAGATCGCATGAAGTCCACTGCGATTGCATAGGTCAAACCAAGCTGCCCCAAACTCTGCCTCATGCGATCGCACTCTACAACACGTGATCGCACAGGCCATTCCCAGCTCCCTCCAAAATTCCTTCTCCGTGATCGCATCTCCCCCCTGCGTTCGCATAGGCCAAAACAGAACCCCCCACATTTCCTCTACTGTTGCGATCGCATACACCTACCTGCGATCGCACAAGCCAAAATCAGCAACCTCAAAAATCCTTCTAGGCGATTGCATACCCTCTTATGCGATCGCATAGAGTAAAAACCTGTTGCACTCACACCAGAAAACCAGCAATCCTCACAAGGCAAGAATCGACCCGTTGAGCATCTGAAACACGCCCGAAGCCCCCGAAACCTCAACCAAAACTACCAACCAGTCCCAATGCCTCATTCGAACTTAGTCGAGCCTTGAAGTCACCTCAAACAACATTGAAATCACGAATCGCAGCCCCGATTCAAGCTTAATGAACTTAGAACTTTCAAACTTCCACATTCAATGCCGAAACCTATCAAATCACGTGATTGACCTCAAATTTTACACACAAGTCATATTCGACATTACAGACCTGTTCCAACTTCCGGAATCGCGTTCCGTTCTTGATATAAAAATTTCCACTTCCGGTCCGATTTCTCAAAAATCTTCAAATTTCTATCTTTAGCCAAATGACTTCAAAATGACCTACGGGCATCCGAATTCACTTCCAATCGCGCTCCCAACTCCAGAATCACCGTACAAAGATATTCCTAGGCTCGAAATCCCAAACGGACATCAATAACTCTGAAATGCCTTACATCCCAAATTTATGAAATTCTTCTAAAATGCTATCTTGCATAATATACGCCGAAACGCTCCCGGTTATCCAAAATCCGATCCGGACATACGCCCAAGTCCGAAATCATCATACGAACCTGCAGGAACTTCAAATCCTGATTCTGAGGTCGTTAGCTCAAAATTCCAATCTTAGTCCATTTCTCCAACTTAAGGCTTCTGAAATGAGAATTTTCTTTCCAAATTAACTCTAAACTTCCCGTAATTAAATTCTGACCACACCTACAAGTCATAATACCTGAAATGGAGATGCACGAATTCAAATCACTGAACGATGCGCTAGAGCTCAAAACAACCGGTCGGGTCGTTACATTCTCCCCCACTTATACAGACGTTCGTCCTCGAACGTGCTAAGAATTGCTCTAGAATTATCTGAAATCAGTGTTTAACACCCCGAGCACCTTCCCGTGCTACCACAACCCAGTTGAGTACATTAGCTTGATCAAATCTGAAGATTTCTTCTTTTATCCATATAATAAGCTCAGAATCCACTACCACACGATATACCAGAACATGATTGCATACCTTTGTTGAATTAGCACCATGCACCGCAAAATTTATCATCTAACCAAAATGACGTTCCTTGAACCTTAATAGCCCAAAATTCCACGAATCCGATGCTCCCAATGCACCTCATGATATATATATATATATATATATATCATGAGGTGCATTGGGAGCATCGGATTCGTGGAATTNACATTATGAACCTGAATAATGGTATTTGTTCTTTAATATACACTTCACGTAAATTATCGCACTGATCCCTGATCTGATAATCTCGTCTCACCCAATATGAACTGCTCAGACAATAAATCACCCCAACATGACTAACAGTGTCACATGATACCACATCGCGCCAATAGGCCATAACTCGAGCATGATAATAAGAAACGATTCAGGAAGGGAGCAACTCACGCAACTAATATGAACTTTTCTCAGAAAATAGGAAGTAGAACATAAGAAAAATAAATATAGTAACCTTACTCATCATCACACTGTTGCGGCGTGCAACCCGATCCAAATAACATACATGTGGCGACGTGCCACCCGATCCACACATAAAATTTACATAAGAAGATATACACAGAGCTGATTTGCTCACTATTACAAATCACTGAGTATCGATCATAAGCACGCTAAGTGCGTCATACCATCCTGGGGAGACTGATAAAGCCGTATGCTACAAAACCCAAGCAATATATATATATATATATATATATATATATATATATACACACATACACTCTGAATCTCAAGAGCCATCATGCTCACATAACACCTCCACTACGCCGGACTTCCACACATAGGAAATTATCAAGCCGTTTCACAACTCACACGGCACAATCATAATATCACATGAATTTGACGAAGACGGAACAACATCTGTTGTTCTAATACCTTTCCATGAAAAAGCGCTCTACTGAAATGAACATGCTTGGCTCATACGGAGCCCATAAACATATTTAAATCCATCCACAAACATTGAGTCTACCTTGCTCGCTCCAAACTAAGCTAATAGCTTTTACTTGGGTCCATATTAAACCACTTTCTCTAATAATACGCGAGAACAACCATCATAGCCGGGACAAACACCCCACAATCCACAACCAAATGAACTGAACGCCTTCCAGGCATAAATTCTCAATTAAGCAATATTGCACTTCCTTATACTTGGTCTAAATCTTCAATCAATCAAGTGAATACATGACACACTTATACAATCTTCCTGTGGTCACGCTCCCATCACCTTCCACACAAGGTAGCAAGTTTGCACATCCACCACTTGCCATACTATGCTGTAAGACAAATCAAGAACCCATAACCAGGGTACAAAGCCTCTTCCACCGAATATCAATCCCAGGTGGCACTGAAGATAACACCAGCTTACTCTGAACTTTCAAATCACTTTTTATTGCTCTTCCGAGCTCATGACATCCTTATTAACGCCGAAACGCAATTTCGATTCTTACTCCCAGTTACATACTGCTTACCGCACCTAACCTACCAATATGAGTTAGCGCAAGAATTCCATCATAACTTCTGAACCACTAATAGGGTGAACACTTCATCATATAGAAGCCTTTTACTTACCTCAATTCAAGAGAACAACCACAACGCACGAGTAAATTCTCATAATCACCCAACATGCAAATCCTTAAGTAGTAGTCTATACCACCATAACCCTTCCGGGATCTGCCTACACCTGATAGGCCATAGCACTCAAATTCTCCCACATGAAATCTATTACGACGGCCGACAAGCCCTGCACACACCGGCACAAACCATATGCATAACTTAATCACATCGAAGGGACTGATCACTGTCATAAATGTACCATTTCAACCATGGCTAGTCAATCTATCTTCTTTTAATCATCTTCAATTGCCTCAGGAATAATAGCAACTTCCTTCAACTCACAGCAAACTCAACCCTCACTCATCCCGAGTGACCTTGACTCACGAGACTATGCTGCCTAAATCCCGCAACCCGTCTCATACCCTCCTGATAATCTTTCTACAATCCGGAGTTTATTTCTCTCACTCCTCCAATACTATCCTGCACGCTGAAACATATCATAAAACCCCAACCATTTTCCTTTTTTTAGGAATTACGCTGCATAAGCTCAATCTTCGATCATACTGCTGCCTAAAACCCTTAAACGCTACCTTCTTAACTTTGAATTCACTAGGACCGCTATTGAGAGTCACCCACTCTGACTGGTCCCGAATACAATCAACTCCAAGGCTCTCCTAGCACATGAATTCCCTTTTCAATGAAACACGTGACCGGGTCACTATCCTAACAAGTCACTATGCCCTAAGCAAAATTCTAAATCTTCCAAAGCCTAACCCTGGTCCGACAGGGCCAATTTTTGCACACATTCATCAAATCCCACGCACAATCACCATTTTATTCCTTTCTCTTAGCTGTAATAACTTGCCAACACGCCGAAAATCCACAACCCTATGATAACACAATCTTGCAACCCAACTGCAGATGGTGGGACTCCCCCACTTAGCGACTGTTCGGCTTCCGCTTCTTACACATGGCCTCCTAGAAATGGAACCACCGCTTAGCCTCAATTCAATATCATTCGCTGTAGCTCTTAAACCAGCAGATCACCACGACTTCAAACTCTCTGAAGATCACCTTTCTCTAGTTGATTTTATTATCAACACTTATCCGGTACTGAACCACCGCACCTCACGGTCTCTGCCAACCGCATTCTTCAATACTTATTCACAATAATTTGGCCCCAAGCACCCGAAGAAACCATGGCACTGACGAACTTAACACATTCTATTCGATCAAGGACGACGATAACACATAACAGGTGAATACTCCATCTTACTTGAAAATACCAAGCCTTACTACTTTATCAAACTCAACCGGACCATTCATAATCCAAAGTCCTTTCCTCTGCCGGAACTAAAATACCGAAATATCAAAATCACACTCTGAGAAGACCTCCCTTCAAATCATTCATCAGGACTCAACATATGGGCAAGCGTTCTACCATCATATCGGCAACACACGATAACCAATCGTAAACATCATCACAACCTGAGCATAACCTCAATGCTCTCAGAAACACATCTACTGAGCTGAAACAACATATTATCCTTCCACAGGGCAACGACAATAGCCTCAACCAACTTCGCAGGGAGAAACATCCCGCACCGCACCCATAGCAGCATTTCAATTCCTCAAATTCTTGATTCATAGCAAGCGTATTGCGACGCGTAAGATTGAGTAGGAATAAACATAGGCATAAGCCTCAAAGGAATCAATTCGCACGATGAAGAATCAAGAAGGGAAGTACTCCTAACAGCCCTGTAGTCTCTCGAAAATAAGTACGGACGTCTCCGTATCGATCCGCAAGACTCGCTCATGACTCGTGAGACCTAAGAGGAACCTAGTGCTCTGATACCATGTTGTCACGACCCAAAATACGTAAGGTCGTGACGGCGCCAGACATTATTGTCAGGCAAGCCGATCATTAATTAATTGAAATAATTTCCTGTTTTAGAATTTATGAAAAATATTACCTTTAACTTTATTACATAGTAACTACATAAAATCCGTTAAGTAAATACAATGGTTTAAATAGTCCTACTTTAGAAAATATATTCCAACACATTCCAGAACCCGGTGTCACAAGTACATGAGCGATTTCTAAGAATTTTACAATTTCTACAAAGCTTGTCTGAAATACAAGTGGACAAGGATATTAAAATAATGTAATAAAGTATGAGGGAGACTCCGTCAGCTGCGGATTGCCTTCGAATGATGCAGCTCGCCTAAGTCTCCAAATCCACCACATCGCTATGAAGGTACCCGTGCAATAAAATGCACAGCAAGTGTAGCATGAGTACAAAAAAAATAACGTGTACTCAGTAAGTCGCTTGCCTACCTCAGAGAGGTAATGACGAGAGTGTCAAATTAGACACTTGCTAAAAGTCAATTTAGTATATTCAAATATGACACTAAGCGTGATTATCATAGGCAATTTATTAAAATCGGAAATAAATAATATCAACTCATTCCACATTTAACACATTAAATATTCATCATATTAATATAAATTAATCACATGGGTGATTTGATCAAATAACAAATAATCAACCGGAAGGAACAACTTCTTCCAAAAATCTTTAATAACTTTAAATCTCTGTCATTTCAGTTGACAACTTACAATTTCATCCAGTAATCAGGAAAAATCACAGTAAATACGCAGTAAATATCATGCGCAAGCAATGTCGAGGGTCGAACGACACGGACCAACAATAATAAACTGTGCACTTCGAACCATAGACGCATCTATCTGCCCCGCTCGCGAATCGATCATGCGACGCGGTTATACATAAAAATAATAGGGCTAGCCTGCACGCGAATTATACCTGCGACTCAGGCGCTCATATGTACACATATTCACATAACAAATCCGCATGTTTATCAAGAAATCAGTTTTATCAGGAAAGTGGTAAAATTCTTCTTAAAGGAACATGACATATAGCTTTTGGATCTTTGTTTTGAAACTCGTTTGCCAAGTTTAATGATATTCCATAATATAACCCTATCAGGTATACAATTATCCGGAGAAATCAATTCTCTTTTTAGATAATTATGAAAAGCACACTCTAGTCTTCTTAGGAAATAATTTACCGATTCAATAGCATTAATAGTTTAATATTATGGGCAGGATCACATGTACAACACGTAAGGCATGCTAATGGGTCCTAGACTACCCGAACATGGCATAATAGTAGCTACGCACGGACTCCCGTCACTTCGTGCTTACGTAGCCCCCGAAGATAATAGCACATACTTAATTAGTTCACCTAGGAGGGACAATTCCCCCTCACAAAGTTAGAATGGAGACTTACCTCGCTCCGAAATTTCATAACCGGCCTCCAAGCCCTTCCGATGACTCCAATCATTGCACAACGCTCCGAAACTATCCAAACAACGACAAACCAATGAAAATATACTCTAATATTTGCAACAATTCCAAATTATATAATTTCCCAACTTCGCTCAGTGAAATGACCAAAATGCCCTCGGACCCACGTGCCCCAAATCCGAAATTTCTCGAAGATAAATTCTACCCATAGATTTACTAGTTCAAATATACAATTTACTCTAAATTCCATGCTCAAATTCGTGGCTAAAAATCCAAATTATCATTTTCTAGGTTTTCTTCAAAATTTTCCAATTTTTCCACAATCTTTCATGTTTAATACATGCATATAACTTGTATTAATCTTAAAAACATGAAGGAATTACTTACCTAGTGATGCTTGACGAAAACCCGCTCTTGAAGCTCCTCAAAGTCGACCAAACCAAAGAAGAAATACGAAGAAATGGCCAAAACCCGTTTAAAACATAACACTGCCCAGCACTGCCCTTCTATACGATCGCATGAGGTCCACTGCGATCACATAGGCCAAACCAGGCTGCCCCAAACTCTGCCTTATGCGATCGCACTTTACACCACACGATCGCACAGGCCATTCCCATCTCCCTCCAAAATTCCTTCTCCGCGATCGCAGCTCCCCCCTGCGTTCGCATAGGCCAAAACAGAACCCCCCATATTTCCTCTACTGTGCGATCGCATACCCCTCCCTGCGATCGCACAAGCCAAAATCAGCAGCCTCACAAATCCTTCTATGCGATCGCATACCCTCTCACGCGATCGCATAGAGTAAAAACCTGTTGCACTCACACAAGAAAACCAGCAATCCTCACAAGGCAATAATCGACCCGTTGAGCATCCGAAACACGCCCGAGGCCCCCGAGACCTCAACTAAAACTACCAACCAGTCCCAGTGCCTCATTCGAACTTAGTCGAGCCTTGAAATCACCTCAAACAACATCGAAATCACGAATCGCAGCCCGCTTCAAGCTTAATGAACTTAGAACTTTCAAGCTTCCACATTCGATGTCGAAACCTATCAAATCACGTCTGATTGACCTCAAATTTTGCACACAAGTCGTATTCGACATTACGGACCTATTCCAACTTCCGGAATCATATTCCGGCCTTGATATCGAAATTTCCACTTCCGGTCGGATTTCTCAAAAATCTTCAAATTTCTATCTTTAGCCAAATGAGTTCAAAATGACCTACGGGCATCCGAATTCACTTCCGATCGCGCTCCCAACTCCAAAATCACCATACGAAGCTATTCCCATGCTCGGAATCC
Organism: Nicotiana paniculata; assembly: GCA_005239505.1. Taxonomy (NCBI): domain Eukaryota; kingdom Viridiplantae; phylum Streptophyta; class Magnoliopsida; order Solanales; family Solanaceae; genus Nicotiana; species Nicotiana paniculata. The sequence continues at coordinate 8,594 of ML338259.1, forward strand.
CAAACAGACATCAATAACTTTGAAATTCCTTTCAACCCAAATTTATGAAATTCTTCTAAAATGATATCTTCCATAATATACGCCGAAATGCTCCCGGGTTATCCAAAATTCGATCCGGACATACGCCCAAGTCCGAAATCATCATACTGCACATAATTCTGTGGTGGCCGTAAAGTTTTGAAATATTTTTATCAACAACAACGAGTCCAAAAACAATATATATATATATATATATATATATATATATATATATATATATATATATATTTCTTATTTTTTTGCTCTCTTGGTTGTACATATACCATTGGTGCTAATATATGTGTAGCCACATGAAAATTTTATAGACGGAAATTACTTATGCTTATAGTGGAAAAAATAAAGTTCCATTTGTTACTCAAACAAGGAATAAAGAGAAAAGTTAACATCAGTGATACTATGGAAGTTATGGAACTCCATCACAAAAATCTTTGGTTAGAGAAGGAAAGAAACTAATAGAAACAAGGGCCAAGAATAATAATATTCTCTTGAGAAAGCGTTACCTGCTAAATTCTACAAGCCAAGCTCTTCATCCCCCGAGAGTGTGATGATGCGTTGATTCCAAAACAAAATACTTAAGTGTAGGTTTATACGTTCTATTACGCTCCTTTTATAGGTGTAAGAAAGTTGAATTAAAAAAAAAAAAGCAGGATAGAGTAACTCCCGTGATTTCAGGTTATGGATTTGTAAAGAAAATATTTTGAGTAATCAAAATCGAGAAGTATATTTGGGACAGCCTAATCAAGATAAGGTTGTTACATAATCTCTTGTAACTAAACGTCCAGTTGAATTGAGCGTAACCCCGAATTTTGAGGAGTCCATCTTTGCACCACATTCTTCGTTGGTTAAATTATTATCATGCTAAAAGTTACCCCAAGTTCCTATCTTATCAGAAGCAAACCAGGGGAACGAACTCATTTTTAAAAAAAATGGAGGATTTAGATCCTTTTCAAAGTCAGAATTCAAGGACGATAAAGGTTAATAAAACCTTAACCACATGTCTTCTCCTAGTGTGATATACTCAATTCATGCTCAAGCCCTCCTTAAGTTAGAGTTGGGTCAAAGAAATAAGGTCTTTGCATGCTGCAACATTGTTAGATATTTTTCATTGCAAGTTTAAAATTTGAATAATTATCAAGTAAGCGGGTACAATATTCAAATAAAATTAGTACTTCAAGTCTAGTCTTTGGCGTTCGACATGTTTACACTCCGATAAGACTTGAAGTAGGGGGAATTTGTAAGCATATAAATTTGATTGGATTTTAAATTACAAATTATTCGGTCCATATTAAATTCAAGACACTAGTTCAAATAAATATTGTGGCTAGTAAATTGAGTTAATTATTTAAATCCAAAATATAAGTGTTGGGCTAGTACATTTTGGAACAACTTAAATGATAAGCCCACTTCATTAGCCTGAGGTCCAAATGGCTATTAGCCCATCTTAAGCCTAGGATCATGCCGCATGTCAAGTGACGTGACAATCCAAGACAAATAAATGAGCCAATGAAATCATGCCATGTGTCAAATGACGTGGCAATCCAAGACAAATAAATGAGCGAATGAAATTATGCCATGTTCCAAGTGATGTGGCAATCCAAGCTAAATAACTAAGCCAATTAAATCATGCCAAGTGTCTGGATGGTATTGGTCAGTTCAAATGGACCAATCAAATCGCAGAGCCACACCACTCCCTACAATTATAAATAGAGGTCTTCATAAATCTAGAAGACACCAGAAGTGATAACAAGAAGCAAGGAGAGAGCTCGTGGATCAAACACTGCATATTTCTCAACAAGATACAAGTTTAAGCACTCAAGCACTCAAGCTACAAGTTCAAGTTCAAGTTCAAGTTCAAGATCAAGAACGAAGCCAAATCAAACACCAAGGTGTTCAAGATCAAATTACTTGTTCACGATCAAATCCAAATTCAAGTTCAAGAAGGCGATTCAAGATCAAGCTTTACAAGCCCTTGAATCAAAGTCAAGCTCATCAATATACTTTACCTTCTTGAAGAATCAGAGGAATACCATAGAGATTGTAACACTTTTACTTATTGAAATCAAATACTACATTTGTTGCGCCAGTCTTGATTATTTATTTTTCTTTGCGAAAATTTGTTGTTACACATGCCAAAACACCGGTCTTGGATGGGGAGTTAGGTCTGGCGCATAATTTGGTAAATACTAAATTACTGTGCTGAAATCGAAAATTTTAGTATTTGGTATTCGATATGGTATTTGGTTTAAGTTTTAAAAAATAATGGTATTAGGTATGGTATTTCGTATTTTAAAATAAAATACTGAAATAGCGATATCATTAATTATAACACAATACACATTATTAATTATATATATACACGATACACATATTATTAATTATAACATAAATAAAAAAATCTAAAATTTTAACTTTCCTTTATTCTCTAAGTTCATCAATTAATTCTAAGCAAGTAACAAGACATTTCTAATGATCAAATTTAGTATATAAAATTTGATGGAAGATTTTTCCAAAAAAAATTCACTTTTTTCGAAATCAGTATTTGTTCATAAAATTTCCAATTTTCACTTGAAGATGTATTTTGAAAATTTTCCAAAATTTAAAAAATTGCAAAAAGTTGTTATTCAAAATTGTCACTCAAATCACTCACATTACTTCAAAAACAACCCAAACTGAAATTTATGTCCAAACACAACTCTAATTTTCAAATACCATTTTCACTTGAAAATATTTTTCACCATTTTTTCGAATTTTACAATTCTTATGTCCAAACGCCTACTTATTCTTTGGCTAAATACATAGACAATCACCTAAAGTTGTCACATTTTTTCACTTAAACACCTCAACTGAGGTTGTTTCTTATTGAACACCTAATGTTAGTGAGAAGTGTGTCAATTGAACACAAACGAGTGACATGGTGCAGTGAGTGTATTCCACTCCTTTTCAGCGCGTGAAATACCTTTGAAATGGATTAGTTGTTTTTTCTTTTTTTGGGCGGAATGGCCTCGTGACCACTAAAACTTATACTGGTTTGTAATGTTGATACATAAACTTACAGTTTTCTCATTTGAACACTTCAACTTAACCGAATGAGTACTGATAAATATATCACGTGTATATCAATTGCGCTGACATGTACAATACACATATGCTTGTCTATTTATTAATTGACATGTGTTATTTATGGGTTCCATTTTTAAATATTAAATAAGCAAAAAAATAAGTTTCAAATTAAAAACAGAAATAGAAAAAGAGAAAAAAGACCTGACACTTCTCTACTACTCCAGTAACCCGTACCCACCTACCTTCATTCTTCTCCATTCACCCACCTCCCTTCCCTTCCATGTTCTTATTCTTTCTTCTCCTTTCTCTTTTTCTTCACTATTCTTTCTCCGAATGACATCATGGCCACTTAAACTTGTACGAGATTTTAAAGCCGATATATAAATTTACATTATTCCAATTTGAACACTCAAACTCACGTATTTGGTAACTAATAAACCTATTTGACTGTTGACTATGCACTGTGGTAGTAACAGAGATGATTTGAACCAAAGTGTGTGCAAGTCACGTAAACTAAGTGCGCCACTACAATAATTTTGATAAGAAAATCTAAAATCAAAACCCTTATTCACCTCAACCCCTTATGTTACTTTTCCCTTTTCTCCACCTCCTCCCCCCCCCCCCCCCCCCCCCCNCCTCATTTTCTTTCTCCCCCGCTTCAATCTTTCCCTGCTTCTTCCTCTTTTTGTTCAAAACCCAGGCAACAACAGTGAAAAATAAAGAAAAGCAATAAATTTTGTCAAAAATTTACTGTCAATTTTTTCGCTCACATCGATCACCTCTCTCCTTTTTGTATCTATCTCAAACTGGAAGACAAATAGAGAAAAGAGAAAGGCCATCAGAAAATTGATAAATTTTGGGTGGAAAATTATACTCACGCAGTTCGGCTTCTTCTTTCTTTTGGATTTCACCATTTGTGTCCTTCTTTGACATAGCTTCGCCGACTCTTTTTTGCCTAACTGAATTTTAGTAGGTGACCCTTCGACTCTTTGACTTTGGGTATGAATTTTATGATTTTTTTTTTGTTAGAAGTGAAAGTTGGAATGAATTTTATGGAAGTTCATAGCTGATTGAGGCAGTTAGGTGATGACTGGGATTTTTTTCCTCATGGCGACACTAAAATATGTAGAAGAAATAGTGAAAGAAGTAAAAAAAAAAAAAAATAGAAATTCCGATAAATTAGTTTTAAAAAAGGGACCCAAAGATGACACATGTAAAATAATAAATGGTCTTAGCATTTGACGTGTTCTTCTTGTTAGGAAATTGAGTTACACGCTCTGACGAAGTGGTTTTATTTATACTAAATTGATTGAGTTGAGGTGCCAAGTGGAAAAATCTAAAGTTTATATATCGGCTTTAAAATCTCGTACAAGTTTAAGTGGCCACAAGGCCATTTAACCCACTTATTTAAAATCAAATTCAAAACAACACTATGATCATGATTTGACCAGGAAGAAAAATTCAAAATTTGAAATTTTAGAAAAATTCAATAGGAATTCAGGGTTTTGAAACAATGGAGGCCGCCCAAATGTAACGACTCGACCAGTCATTTTGAGCTATAGCGTGTCGTTTAGCAGTTTGAGGTCATGAGAATCTTTATTTAAAGTATTATGACTTGTAGGTGGGGTCGGAACTGAATTTCAGGAAGTTTGGAGTCAATTTAGGAAGGAAATTCTCAATTCGGAAGCCTTAAGTCGGAAGAATCAACTAAGATTGGAATTTTGAGTAAACAACCTCCGAATCGGGATTTAAAGGTTCCAGCAGGTTCGTATGATGATTTCGGACTTGGCCGTATGTCCGGATCATGCTTTGAATAACCCTAGAGCGTTTAGCGCATATTATGGAAGATAGCATTTTAGAAGAATTTCATAAATTTGGGCTGTAAGGCATTTCAGTGTTATAGATGTCCGTTTGGGATTTCGAGTCTGGGAATAGATTTGTATGGTGATTCTGGAGTTGTGAGTGTGATGGGAAGTGAATTCGTATGTCTGTAGGTCATTTTGAAGTCATTTGGCTAAAGATAGAAATTTAAAGGTTTTGAGAAGTTTGACCGAGAGTTTGACTTTTTGATATCGGGGTCGGATTCTCTTTCTGAAAGTTGGAGCAGGTCTGTAATGTCGAATATGACTTGTGTGAAAAATTTGGGGTCAATCGGACGTGATTTGATAGGTTTCGGCATCGGATGTAGATGTTTCAAATTTCAAAGTTCATAAAGCTTGAATTGGAGTGTGATTCATGATTTCGACGTTGTTTGATGTGATTTGAGGCCTCGAGCGAGTTCGTATCATGTTTTGGGACATGTTGGTATAATTGGTTAAGCTCCCGAGGGCCTCGGGTGGATTTCGGAAGGCTAACGGAATGGATTTCGGCCAAAATAGCTGCTGAAATTTCTGCTGCAAATCTGTTTTGGACAGCGACTAATGCATCGAAGAACTAACTTTGGAAGTGTATATATCAAAATCTATAAGGAATCTGAAAATTTGCAAAACATAAACGTTGTAGCCCTTGCATTTTAGTTTCCAGAAAGTTATACCATTAATGATTTGGACATTTTATAAGAAAGTTATGATTGATTGAAGATGGACGGTGGAGCAGTTTCGAAAGAATTTTCTGATGCATGGAGCCGACTTTAGAAGCTCATATCTCGGAATAGAGTTATATGGTGTACAACCTATCAAATTAAAGATCTTCGAGTTTAGTTTCTAAATATTCAAACTTTTTGTAATTTAGATATTTCTACAAAGAGTTATGGGCGTTTTAACAGAAAGTGTACAACAAGAAAAAATTGTAATAGGATGTACAACCTGCACAACGCAAGGTACAACTCGATGAAGCCTGGGCAGATTGTTTTAAACACAAGTTTTGGCCCATTTCTTTCATTTGGTTTGGACGATTTTGGAGAGCTCAAGGAGGGATTTTCACCAAGCAACACTAGGTAAGTGATTTCTTCCTATTTTTGAGTTAAATATGTGATCTTACGTGGATTTAGACATGGAAATTAGTAGGAAATTGGAATTTTTGGAGGAAAACCTAGAAATTTGGATTTTTGGATTTTACCATGAAAATTAGAGCAAATTGTATATTTGAGTTAGTAAAGCTATGGGTAGAATTTATCTTCGAGAAATTTCGGAATCCGGGCACGTGGGCCCGAGGGCATTTTGGTCAATTCCTTGAGCGGAGATGGAAATTAATATAATTTGAATTGTTAACAAATATTGGAGTATAATTTCATTGGTTTGTCGTTATTTGGATAGTTTTGGGGAGTTGTGCATCCATTGGAATCGTCGAAGGGCTTGGAAGCCGGTTATGGAATTTCGGAGCGAGGTAAGTCTCCTTTCTAACTTTATGAGGAGGAATTGTCCCCATAGGTGAACTAAATGAATACATGCTATTATTTGCGGGGGCTATGTACGCACGAGGTGACGGGAGTCCGTGCGTAGCTACTAATATGCTTATGTCTGGGTAGTCTAGGACCCACTAATGCCTTAGTGTTGTACATGTGATCCTTCCAATAATATTAGACTGATACTGCTATTGAATTGGTAATTTATTTCCTAAGAAGGCTAGAGTGTAAGTTTCTTAATCGTTTAGAAAGAGAATTGATTCATCCGTGGTTGATTGTGTTCCTGATACGGTTATATTATTGAATATTATTAAACTTGGCAAATGAGTTTCAAAATAAAGATTTAAATGCTATTTTTTTCGTGATCCTTTAAGAAGAATTTTACCACTTTTATGGGTAACTGCTTTCGTGATAAATGTAGACTTATTGTGTGAATATGTGTAGCTATGGGTGCCTGAGTCGCGTGTATGATTCGCGAGCAGGATAACCCTGTATTTATGTATAACTGCGTTGCATGGTCGATTTGCAAGCGGGGCAGATAGATGCATCTATGGTTCGAGTCGTTTGACCATCGGCAGTGCACAGTTTATTATTGTTGGTCCGCGTCATTCGACCTCGGCATTATTTGCGCGTGATATTTGCTGCGTACTTCTTGTGATCTTTGAACTGCTTGCTGGCCTGGATTTTATGAGATTTTCAACTGAAATGATAAAGGTTTTAAAGTTGGAAAAGGAATGTGAGAAGTAGTTGATGTTTCCCATCATTACTTGTTAAACCTTTTGTGATATTCATGCTCAGTGTTTTCCTTTATTCTTATTAAATTGACTTATAGCAAGTGTCTAATTCGACCTCTCGTCACTACCTCTCTGAGGTTAGGCGGGATGCTTACTGAGTACACGATGTTTTCGTACTCATGCTACACTTGTTGTACATTTTTATTGCACAGGTACCCTCACAGCATTGTGGTTGACTTGGAGACTTAGACGAGCTGCATCACCCGGAGACGACCCGCAGCCGGCAGAGTCTTTCCCTCGTGTTGTATTCATTTTTATTTTAAAGTCCTTGTCCAACTTGTATTTCGGACAGACATGGTAGTATTTGTACAAATTCCTAGAAGTTCGCTCATGCACTTGTGACACCAGGTTCTGGGATGTGTTTGGAAAGCTTTTTTTTTATTTCAAAATGGATGTTTAATCTATCAAATTTGCTTAGCGGATTTTTATTCAGTTGTTATTATGTAACGATTTCCAAATATTAAAACGGAAATTTAACTTAACTATTAATCATTGGCTTGCCTGACAATGGTGACCGGCGCCATCACGACCTTACGAATTTTGGGTCGTGAAAAATACCATTGCAAATATCTGCCTTTTTTTGCTGCTGTTTTGACAAAAATGAATTAGATGATAGGGTTTTCTTCAGACAACCGGTGGTTTAGAGTGGTGAGTGCTTTTGACCACCAAAAAACTTCAATGGCTGCCACCTCCATTTCGACGGCAACCAATCATATAACCCCATATTTTCTAAAAACTCCAAAAACATAAGATATAAGTAAAACTACACATTCTTCATATCGAATTTAGTCAAAATTAAACTCTCTGATGCTCTCTCTCCTTGCTTAAGTTGAAGAGAAGAAAGGGAGCGTAAATGAGTACCGAGAAGCTAGAGGTCATTTTTTTTCCTTTTCTTTTTAATTTTTTAATTTTTTTCCTATTGATTATAGTATTTTCTTTAGTCTGGTTATTGCATTCACACGCATTTTTTTGCGTGATTGACACATATTTTATCCACATCACCTATGTTATTGTTACATATAATCAACGATCAAAGTGATTTATAAGTATTTATTCTGTCAAGTTGGAATATTCAAATGGAAAAATTGTAAGTTACGTATCAGCTTTGTAAATTGGTGCAAGTTTTAGTGGCACTAAGCCATTTCGCTTTTTTTCTTCTTTTTTTTCTGTTTCCAGTTTTTTCTCTATTTTCTATTTTTTGTCTTTCTTGTTTTCCTTTTTTTTTTTTCGTAGGGGCGGGGAGAGGGGGGGTTGCTTTTTCGGCTTTTCTACCAAAAAGAAGGTGGATTGTTCTTTGACCAAACCCATTTCTTCCAAGAAGCAAATTTTGATTATTCTTCGCGGAATCCATTTTCAAAAGACCCATTTACAGTCCCATAAAAAAAAACCAAATAAATTTATTCCCGCTAAGTCATATAATTAAACAAACTAAAATTTCAAGAAAATTTTCCACTTCTTATATTAGTATTTTGAAGATCGGTTTCGATTAGAGCCTTAAAAATAATGGATTCTTGTGATGTCAAACACAAAAATTCGGAGTGTTTTGTTTTCTACCATTAAAGGATTAAGGAAGATGTTTGTTGTCAAATTTTCCTATTACAAATCAACCAGCCTCGTCGGATTCAAAAATGCACCATCAACTAAGTGGGTTTCTTTGAATTCTTGTCCAGATTTTAATTAGAATGCTTCTATTCTGTATTTCTTCAAGCAAAAGCATTCTCCTATACTGCCATAGCACTCTGTATTTTTTATATTAGATTCTCCATTTTCCCCTAATTACTAGGTTCTACTTTCTGTTCTATCATTTGTTTACTTTGGCTGTTCAGTTCGTTGAATGAGGGAGGGGAGAGAAGATGAAGGAATTGGCAGGGGGTGCGGAAATAGTTTTTCTTTTTGGATCAACAACAATTTATCATGCAGAATGGCCTGTCATGCCGGTCCTCAAACTTAATAATTTATTAATTGAACACTTACACTCCTTCAAACCGTGTATAATAAAGGCTTACGACACAAAACTAACAGTGTGTAATATAATCTCCTACACGTAGGACGCTACGTCAAGAAAATAACCACGTAGGCTCCAGGTCATTTATTGTGGCCACATAGAAAATAAAACGAAAAATGATTATTAATCTTCCAAACCTAAATTTTTTCCCTCATTTTACAGTTACCCGCTTAGTTAGGGCTTAGAAAGTACGATCCACTTCTATCTCTCCTCTCTTCTTCGTCATTGTTGCCTGGATTTTCATTGACCCATGTTGTTGCACCAGCGAATTTAGAAACTGATAAAATGTTGCCGTTTGGAACCGTGATTGTGAGCCAAATACCGGTGTTAGCGAATGCGTGGATGATTTCTAGGTTTGCGTCGAAGATTTTGATTTTGTTAATGGTGATTTGGTCCCTGATGAAGTCGGCGACTTGGGTCGGCGGCGGGAGGTTGTCGGCGACGGTTCCGTAGTTCATGCCGATAAGATATTCTGCTAAGGAGCCGTTACAGAAAAGAAGTGTGGAGGTAATAGAGTTTAGCCATGAGGGGTTGGGGGGGGGGGCAGTGGGAAGAAGAAGAAGAAGAAGAAGAATCGTACATGGGAGAATGAAAATCTGGTAGTTTTTTGTGAATCTGTAAGAAGAAGCGTACAGAGGGATCCAAATATTTGTGAATTATTTCTTTTCTTTTTAATTTCCCTATTGTTAGTATGTTATTTTGTGGATCTAGATCTGGCTAGCTTTCACTTAACATATGACCGAAGAACAAATTACTTATTTGGGGAAGAACATATGACTTATTTGGATGCACCCATTTATTTATTTTTTATTCTTATTTTAATTATTTTTAGTTCAAAATGCTCATATTCACGCTCATTATCCGCGTGAGTTACCCCCACTTTGTCCAGTTCAACCATTATTTTGTCATATGTTCTTGGTCAACGGTTAGAAGAGTTTAAATAATAGGCTTTTATCAAGTTAAAGTGTCTGGGTGAAAACAAGTGAAGTAGGAAAAACGGCATGATAAAGTGGAACAAGTACAGGTGCTATTTAGGTCATTCTACCATTTTTCAATAGTTACTTAGGCATAAAAGCCACGTATCTGTGGAATCCGTAACCTTTTTTTTGGTAACCAAAATTTTATTTACCAAGAACATTTACATAGAAACTCTCCATTTTTCAGTTTGCTCTGGACACAAATTTCAGATTCAAACTGTACCTCTAAAGCTATATTTTAATTACTATCTAATTACATGTCACACACTAGGATAGTAATTAAGTGCTTCTAATCTCTTCTTCAACCTGTGCATCCCGCTGCCTCTTCCATGAATCTCTTGTATTACTTGTCGAACAATCACCTTGCTGCTTCGTTGTTTCTCCTTAAATACTCTTGAATTTCTTTCTTGCCATATGCAATAAACTCCTCCAACTAGCGTCATTCTGTATACCTCTGTCACAGGGTGTCTACCTTTGTATTGATATGTATCCCACTCCAACTCTTGTCCCCATTCCATCTCCTGTCTTTGTATTCCTTGTCATCGCAATAAAGTTGTCCATATTGTTGCTGAGTATGAACATTTAAAAAACAAATGCTCAATGATTTCTTCTGCTTTGTTACATAGTATGCATACTGTATCCTGTACACAACCCCACTTGCTTAGTCTATCTCGTGTTAACAGTCTTCGATGGGCAGCCATGAGCAGCTTGAATTTCCACTTTGGCAGCCCTACACTGTTGCATGTGATTTTCCTCCATGTGACTTTTGTAAATTCTCCTCTCAGTTTAGAGTACATTGTCTTTGTTGTGAAGTGATCTTGTTGCATAAGCTGCTCTACTGTCATTCCAGCCCCTTCAATGTGCCTTCTTGCCTTCAATATCTTTTGTACAACCCATGTTGCCTGTGTTGGAATCCTATCAGCAACGATATATCTTTTATAATACATATGCACCCATTGTATCCACATTTTGTCCTCTTTTTTACTAAGACTCCAGAGTAGTTTACATATATTGCTTTATTCCAGATTCCTATGTCCAGTATATTCAAACCTCCAGCAACTTTTGGCCAACATAATCTGTCCTTTTGGACAAAAAGACTTTAATAGATGATAAAAAAAAAGTGACCAAAGTATATATAACGCACTAATTTTGTGCGCTATACCTTAACGGTAACTTTTGCCATTAAGGTATAGCGCACAGAATTAGTGAGTTATACCCTCTGACAAAAAGACTGCCCCAGTGTAGCACATGTATTTTGTACGCTATACCTATATCGTATTTTTTTTGCTCGCTATACCAGCTTTTTTGGCCGCACCAATAATAACTGACATAACAATAATTCAAATGCGTATAGCGCACAGCATTTGGACGCTATACATCCAAAAAAAAAAAAATCTCCGGCTAGCCATTTGCTATACAAAGAGGTTAGGATTGTAGGAAAAATCATTCAAAAAATATTTTAAGTCTCGTTCAAACGTTTGTTGTTGTTAAATTCTCCAGCATTTTTTCATTATGTCTAAATAGCGTAGAATAAGAGTTTCATTATATATGGGGGAGGGGGGTGAGGTTGTGATGGAGAATAACTATGTGAGGTATAGTTTACCTGCACAGTGTCATGTTAAATTGCCACTTACAATGGGGTACAATAAATTGATATCGTTGTTATGCAAAAAAATAAGTGTGAGGAAACGTTCAGTGATACTTAAAGTAACCGGAAGATATCTGTATTCCGACACTCCGCAAGGGGTTGCTTTTTTCTCGGAGTTTAACATCGACGATGATGAAACTTTGAGGGATTTTCTGAGTACTCCTGATGAATGCCGGGAATTTCTTGTAACCACAATGTTGGAGATATACGTCAAGGTCGAAGACGTTCCCAACAATGAGGTTGCGTGTAGTAGGGATAACCCCTAGTCATCGGGTGGTTATTATGGAGCAGTTTTTTCCGGACAGGTTCCGGATGAAAGAGTGTTCCTTGATCTAAACTTACCACCGCCGGCGAATGAACAACAAGAATATAATTTCTCTCCTGCTTTCCATAATTCACAAGACGAGTGGTAAACTTCAATTTTCCTTTTTGTTACGATGTACATTTTTGTTGTATCGAATTTGTATTAACGGTCATATATTTAGCAGAGGGTACTGGCCGGATATGAATTTTACAAGTGGTCCATCCGGGAGTCATCACCTAAATGAAAATGTCCATCATGTAATTTCATCATATTATGACTTGTAAGTGAAGTGATATAGCTATATGGAAAGTATTTATTAATTTTAGTAGCTTATTATTTTGTTGGTTGTGCAGTGAAAACGAGCAAGTTGAACCACCCGTACTCACGCAATTTCCCGAAGACGACGTATTAAATCGGGATATGGCAGATGCACAGAGTGAGGAAGAGAACAGTGATTACGACAACAATGTCGATGAATTCGGAGATGAGACACCCTTTCTTCGTGAGGATGGTGATGAGGAGGATGAGGAGGAAGGACCTGATTTGAAGAGAGAGTATGCTCCACCCCTCCCCCCCCTCCCCCAGACGAAGAGTGTACGAGTACGAAGTGTCGTTTCATTCAAGGGAGATTCCTTACATTAATAACTTGCCAAGCATGCCGGATGTGGAAGCTCTCACAAGGGATTTTGATGAAATTCGGACAGCAATGTGGGATGAGTCTAGACCAACGGTGCTTTCAAAGGGCATGCTTTTTCCTACTAAAGCGCGCGTAAGCAGGGCTTGTAAAAGGCACAACGTAAAAGAGTGTCGTGAGATGCAGGTATGGGAGTCAAGTCCGTTGGTATACAAGGCTGTTTTTCGTAGGTGGTTTTGGCCATATCATTGGATGTTGCATGCGACCAAGAAGAAGACAGGTCTGTGGTAAGTGGGTAAATACATTCCCACCCACACATGCGAAATGGACACATTCAACGGGAATCACTTCAACTTGGATATTGACTTGATTTCTCTTGTAATTATTCCGCACCTCGAAGGTCCATAAGGTATAAAATCAAAGACTGCATTACATCAGTCCACCAGGAATATAGACATACCATTACGAAAAGAAAGGCATTTTTCGGACGGAAACGAGCGTATAAAATTGTCTATGGTAACTGGGATAAGTCATTTGCATCTCTGCCAAAGTAAATGGCCACACTGCAGCATTTTAACCCCGGGACGGTTGTTGAATGGAAGCTTGAGCGGAGTCCAAAAAAAACAGAATATATATTCAATTACATGTTCTAGGCATTTAAACCAGCAATTGATGGTTTTTCGCATTGTCGGCCCGTAATATCCATAGACGGCACTCATGTATATGTAAAGTACGATATCAAGCTATTGATAGCCATGGAAGTAGATGCTAATGGACAGATATTTCCTCTAGATTTTGTTGTTTGTGCCAATGAAAGCACAGAGACGTGGACACTGTTTTTGAACCACTTGAAAGAGCACGTTGTTAAGCAGCGTTCCGGTATTTGTCTAATATCTGATCAGCACGGTGGTATCTTAAGTTCTGTGGAGAACTTGCCTGCATGGCAAGAACCTTATGCATACCACCGTTACTGTGTGAGGAACTTTAAGGCTAATTTCCAGAAGGCATATCCCAACAAGGATCTACATGATTTGATGTGGATGGTAGCAACAGACCACCAACAACATAAATTCCGGAGGCACATGGAATCTATAAAACAAGAAGACGAGGCAGCCTATTGTTGGTTAATGCGACATCACCCTGAAAAGTGGACTTTGCATGCAGATGGTTGCAGATGATGGGGAATTCTGACTACAAACGTGTTAGAGTCTTTCAACGGGTTATTGAAGTTGGCAAGAGGATTGCCTGTCACAGCCATGGTGCGGATGTCGTTCAAGCAGATGGCGGAGAGGTTTGTTGAACGGTCTACAGCTGCAACGGCATTGATGGAAAGGGGTGTTGAATTTATGCCAGTGCCGATGAAGAGATTTGAGAAATACAGACAGCGAGCACATTGGCATTCATTTTTGCAGTATGATAANAAGTGTTTTCAACGTATTGGTTTTGGGGAGACCAACTATGTTGATCAACAATATAGTGTTGCCAAGTACCTACACACATATAGTGGGCAGCTGCAGCCAGTGGGTGCTGAGCATCATTGGCAGCCGGAACCATTTAAAATAGTGTGCAACAAGTCCTATTTGCGTCGAATATAGGTGCAGAAGAGAACGCGTAAACGGAACCAAATGGATGTTAGTGATACCATTTATGCGCGCAAATGTGGTATATGCTCGCAAACAGGACACGACTGTCAAAAATGTCCTTCAGCTGGTTTGGGTGGCAATACTAATCAAGCTCGTGGTGGGTGTTCTTCTAGTGTGCCTAAATATCCATGAGTTTATGTTGTAATAATTAGTTTTTTTGTTTATGTTGCAAGATTTATGAAATAAATTTATGTTTGTTAATTATGATTTGAACTTTTCCATTTTAGTTTTTTAAATGATAATTTAATAAAATTATGTGTATATTTAGCGCGGTTAAATACTACGTTATGTGTGTTGTCTTGTCGAACTAAAAAAGGCTGACCAGCTGACATAAAGTTATCTTGTACACATCATAATATTTAACACGCAAAACATAGAGCGATTAAATACTACGTTATGTGTATATTTAGCGCGGTTAAATACTACGTTATATGTGTTGTCTCGCCTATAAATAACGGGCTCATTCTAGTTATTTTGTGCGCTTAAAATTACTAATAGCAAATCTTTCATTAAAAACAAGGTTTTTTTAATGCACAAATGTCTCAACCTCTTTATACACCAAGGTGCAAGTGTGAAAAAAGATGCATGATGAAAAATTGTTGGGATAATGGTGAAGTTGGACGCCGCTACTGGCACTGTGTGAACCAGTTTTATAAGGTTCCCGACGAACCTATTTGCAATTTTGAGGTATGGGTTGATGAACCATGTTATCAGGAATGATACAAAGAATCTTTGCAGCATCTTCATAATTTGTGTTTAAAACAATGCGAACGTGAAAGAGAAAATAAAAGAGAGGTTGCGGAGTTGAAGGCGAAACTGAAAGAGGTAGAAAAAGAAAAAAAACTGGAAGAACAATTTAAGTGACTGGATCAGAGAATATTAGGCGGCAGGGACTAAACTTGCGTTGTATGTGTTTAGTGTATTACCTTATCTTTATTTTTCCCATGTCATGTATTTTTATTATGTTGGCCTTCTATGTTTGTGTTTGTGTTTGTGTTTGTGTTGTAGTAATGAATTTTAATTAATGTTTTCCTTGTTTGTTGTACTGAACTTTATTTTAATTGTACTGGAAGTTAAGTTTTAATGCTTGTGTTTGTGGTTGTAGTATGAAACTATCTAATGAAAGGAGAAATAAAAAAATTGTTTTTAATGTATACAAAAATATTATTTACATCAAATACAAAAAAAAAGGAAGGAAAAATCAATGTGTCCCGCATCCGGTGTGCCTCAACGCAGCCGCTGGCCTGAGGCGCATCCCATCCCGCCCGGGTACGCTATCGGAATCATCATCATCAAGTCGCCTCCTTATAGCCGGATGCGGTGCAGGATAACAGGTATCAATGGTGCTGCCAGGATCGATATAAGGGTTCGTCGGTCCAGTAGAAGCCTACATAAGAATAGAAAGCACAATATAGAAAAGTATATAATAATTCACAATAATTTAAATTGTCTTACCATGATCTCGTCGGGCTCCTGAATGTAATCATATGTTGCAGCCACGCCAGCATTGCATGAAGCATTAAAAAGGAAATTAATAAAGTTATAGAAAATAAATAAATTACAGTTAAAACAAATTCAAATTCAATACTAATAAACTCATACCTGCGAATGTAATGATGAGCCATAACTCATTCGGCGCCCACGATGCAAATCTCGGGTCGGCCAATCCTCATCAACGGTAGACGGGCCTGGGAAGTATCTAGCCTAATCCATTCCAGGAATATTCGTGCCCGTGATCAATAATTGACCTGACGGGGTCACCTGCGAAGTCACTGGAGTGAGACGCATCCCAAGGCTGTAAGACGGCATGTCCGTCTCATGTAGGCCACCTACCAGATCAGCAGCAACATCATCAGCAGGAGCCTCAACGCCCCCTTGTTGGGGACCACCTCCTCTCCGCCCACCACCACGTCGTCCGACACCCTCGCCTCGTCGGGCACCACCACCTCGTCGTCCACACCCACCTTGTGCGACACCACGACCTTGCTTGTACTGCCCTGGGTCCATATAATCAGGCTCGTGTGCCAAACGCTGATCCTCTCGGGCTCGCTGCAGTGTCTGGGCAGCCACCTCTACAAATTGACGGCTATAATCCTGAATGGCCGTAGGATCGCCGACATGATCTTGCATCTGCAGTCCCATCTGATAGACGACATGTACTCCAATAGCCTGCACAACGTAACAAATATAAACTACATATATGGCACTAAATTACAGTTATATAATTAATAATAACAGAAAACATACAAGTGCCTCGTGTCGCCCGGCGTATGGAACGTACCGACCATCAACCGGATGAATGGGGTTCCCGATAAAAAGTCGGGTAACATGGCGGTACCATGACATATATCCTTGAATATTCACCTCCTGAATCCGCGTAGGTAGGGGCGGAATCAACTGATCTTTCTGGTCCCAAATATGCATCTGCACCGCGAGCCATGTCAAAAATGCGTCGTCTGCCCAGGAACGAATATCCCTCTGATAATGTATAGCCTCCCATATAGGCGGCCTCGGTATATACTGCGGACGGCATAATTGATGAAGTACCCTCTCGGAGGCATGATGCTCCACAATATCGAGGCATATGAGCGGGGTAGAAGTGCTCCAAATCGGTCGGCCGAATGAGCAATAATCTGGCAGGGTACCGATCAAATCGTCGTTGTATGGCGTCCAGATGAACTATCAAATAAGAACACAAAATGTGAGTATGTGCAACACTAAGTTAATCTATACCAGGTAAGTTTAGGTACATATTTACCTGTGCGCCCTCCAGCAGATCCAACACATCCCTGCAGAGCGGGAGATTATGATGAGCATCATACTCTCGTATAAGTCTACGACGG
The DNA here is from genome assembly GCA_005239505.1 of Nicotiana paniculata. Taxonomy (NCBI): domain Eukaryota; kingdom Viridiplantae; phylum Streptophyta; class Magnoliopsida; order Solanales; family Solanaceae; genus Nicotiana; species Nicotiana paniculata. The sequence continues at coordinate 25,884 of ML338259.1, forward strand.
AGAACCCACCTCCTGGATAGAGGGAGAAACGGAGGTGGTACATTAGGAGGTAACTGTGGTAGAGGTAGCTGAAACTGCAGAAACCGCTCCCGGGCCCAAACCTAACATACAAAGTTGACATAAGGTCTAAGATTAATTCTAACTAGGTAGAATTGGAACTAATGAACATATTATTCGAATATGTTGTCACCTGTAGAAGCGGAAGAAAGCCATAAACGTCTCTCCGTGTGCTCATGCAAGCCCGACACATCTGCATGTACAAGTAGGCGAGAACAACACCACCCCAGCTGTATAAGGGTAAGTCATCTAGCGCAGGCTGACTAGGTTCCCCGAAGTGTTCGGGAACAAGACTCCCCCAAATAGACAAAACAACAACAACCTCGTATATCGGATAATATCTACCTCATATGTCTCAGCAGTAATAGTGGGGTGGATTACCTCCAGGTACTGTCTAATAGCTGTCAAACTCATCCGACTGGCCCCCAACGATGAAGTATCGTCCTGTGGCCTAAAACCCGTGAGCCTCTGCAGCATATCCAAATAATCCGCACGCGAAAAAGATCTCATAAGAATAGGTAGTGAAATGGGCAAGCCATCAGCGGGCAGGCCATATAAAACCTCCACGTCCTGCAGCGTGATGGTGGCCTCGCCAATGGGCAGGTGGAAAGTGTGCGTCTCCGGTCGCCACCACTCAATCAACGCCGTGATCAAAGCCCAGTCGAGTTGCCTCCGGTCGATTTGAATAATCCTATAAAATCCTGTGTCCTCCAGGAACTGGACTACACGGGGATGGAGATCGCTATACCTCAAAAACTCCCACATGTCGTCCACTCTCCTAGCGCGGAGAGTCTGCGTCAGTCCCTATGATCTCCCTTGTCACGACCCAAAATCCAACACAGGTCGTGATGGCGCCCAACGCCGGAGCTAGGCAAGCCAACAATTATTTACTAGTGAGATTATCCTTATTTAACATACCAATCCCACATATTCCCAAAGTTTTAAACTT
>MDKI01201744.1:0-21535 GCA_005239505.1 Nicotiana paniculata
GGCGTTTGGACCCAAAGACCTGGCTAACGCCAGGCTAGGGCTGGCGTTTCAGCCCTAACGCCTAGATAACTCCAGGGTAGGGCTGGCGTTTCAGCGCTAACTCCTGGCTAATGCCAGGTAGGGTTAGGTTGTAGGGCTCTGTCGCCCGGCTATCGCCCGGTTGTCTCCTTTTGCGTATTTTTCGACGTATTTGCATCCCTTTATCTTCATTTCCATCTCCAACTCACCTACACATGAAATAACTCCATTAATCACATAAAAAGTGCATTTTTATCATTAACGCACCTCAAATATAAGGTATATTACATATTAAACTATGCATTTTAGTCTCGCATCAATGTTTTTCTATTTTTGTAAATTGAGGCTTAATCAAGAGATTCTAATAAGATGAACCTGGTTCATCATTGCTGGTTCATCTGACAGACAAGGTATGTGCTCATTACTATACACATATTGAAATATCAATAGTTACTCATGAGCAGGACTGTATCTATAATAAGCTTTTACAAAATCTAGTACCTATCCCAAATTCAAACTCGTTCCGAAGAGTCCAATCAAATTAAAATGGCCTAGATTATAGGGGAGTCATAACCGCCACTTATCAACTGACACTCCTAAACCGATTAGACTCCCACTTGACCAAAATTACACACGTTGTGTATTTAACCAAGCCTTTAAAAATCCATCATCACTTCTCTAATCCTTCACCCTATTTTTCCTAAATCCATAACCGTCAAAACCCTTTCCAACTTCTACTCAAACACCTTGATCCTGATTTTCTTTAACAAAAATCATCACCATGTCTAACACTCCACCTCCTGCTTCCTCCTCCTCAACCACACCTGACTACAGTATCACGCTTGAAGATACTAGTTCCACCTCATCTCAATAGAATTCTTCCACTCCATATCAATATCATCCCACCACCCCTCAAAACAACCATGTTCCGTCTCCTCCAATCACTCCCATTGTACAACCAAGCCCCAATCCAGAAACCAGGAGAAGGCGTGTGAAAATTCTCGCCAGAAAAACTGTGGCCTCTGGCTCTCTAGCTAAGAAATGGAACGCAAAACTTCAAGCTAGCCATACACAAGAATTTGAGAACTCCAATGACTCTTTCAAGTCCGCCACTGAGGGGGATGCAACTGGTTCTTCTAATTCTGAATAGGTAACATCTAAAATTGGGTCTAAGCCAGTCACTTCTGAAAATAGGTTTTTTTTAATTGGGTCTGTAGTGTATGTGGAGATTCCTGATAGGAGAAGAAGAGGCGGTAAAAATAACTTTGTGAAAGAAATTGAGAGAGAGGGAGAAAGAAGTATTGTGAGGGGAACAGGGGAAGGAGGCACTCCATTGGCAATTTGTGGAACTGTCCCAGTAGTTGTTGAAGAAGGTTCCAAGGATTTAGGGGGAAGTAATTCTAGAGAGGATGCAGAGGGGGTGGAAAATCTTCAACATGCAACCGACGAACCTGGTTCATCCATTGAGGAAACTTTGGAGATATTATGAGAAAATTAGGGGAGAGCTATAAACCCAAAAAGAAGAGGACGCCCAAGACCAAGAAAGTTGCTCCTCCAGTGGAAAGCAAGAAGAGAAAAGCCACTCCCTCTGTTGATGCTTCCATTCCTAGAGGTCGCACTATAAGGAGTGCAATTAGTCATAGTGAAGAGGAGTTGCAGAAAGCTTTGAGGGAGAGTAGGAGAAAGAAAGCTGAAAAGGGGAAGGCAAGTGTTTGAGCCTTCAGAGGCTATTGATGTTGAGGAGATGGACCTGGTCTATCAAGAGGAACAAATGGCATAAGTTGAGATTAAGACACCAAAACCAAAGAAGGCCAAGACTTCTTCCAAGAAGTCAGCATCTGTGTCTACTACACCCTCGATTGTTGCTAGGAGATCTAGGTCCATAAAGAAATCAGAGAAGGTTCCGTTTGATGATGATGATGAGTGGAGTGGTGAAGAAGCAGAGGAGTCTGGTGGAGAGACAGAAAAATTGACAAAATTTGGGAAGTGCACGATACTGAAGGGAAGGTTGCTGAAGGATCTTGAAGAATCCGACATGATTTACCTTGTGGACACTCTGGACGTCCAGGGCTGGAAGGACATGGTCCTTCAACTAGATGGCAGGATGGCCAGGAGTGAGATTGTCGAGTTCATGGCAAATGCAGAAGTCAAGGATGCGCAGGGTCTTCAGTCAGGTAAAGGGGCTTAAGATCTCCTTTGATGCCAAGGAGCTGGATGATATTCTTGGGATTCCCGCTGAGGGATATGATGATTATACAAGGCAGAGGTGGCCCGGCTTGGATAGCCTTCCTTCTGCACTGCAAATCACTAGGAGGTACAGTGATAATGTTGAAGAAGTGGAACCAAGGGCTGTGTTCAAAAGCGAAATGAAACCTCAACACAAAGTGGTTTTTGAGTTTGTCAATAAATGCATACTGCGTAGGCAAGAGAGGAGGCACATAGCAAACTATATGAATTAAACTCTCATGGAGTTCCTGGATAGTGGAAGGCAAATCAATTGGCCCTCTTTCATTATTCAGTTGCTGGACAGGGTGGTAAATGGCTCCAAGGCTTATGTTATCCCGTATGGGTTCATTCTAACGACTGTGCTGGCTCACTTCAAAGTGCCCGTGAAGAAAGCAGAAATGGCCACTGTCAAGGACCATTTTGGGAAGAACACGCTTCTGACATGCGACTATGTTGTGAATGTTCCTGACGATGAACCTAGTTCATCAAGGAAAACGCCAGTGAATAGCAAGGTCAGGGCGCTTGTGCATGAAGGTGGGGTTAAGGATACTGAAATCCTTCACCTGAAGACCCTCCTTACAGAGATTGAGGCTCAGCCGGATGCTCTCAGAGCTGAACTGGAAAATGAAACGGAGAAGAATGCGGGGATTCTTCAACAAATGCTCTCTCTTCTCCAAGCAAAGAACCCAACCTCCAACCTTTCCCAGCCTTAGGTGTCCAGTGTCGTCCCTCACCCCTCTATGACCCAGTTCGGGATTTTTTTTTTTTCTATCTTTTTCTAATGACTCTAACTGCTTTTATTTCTGTATGTGTTTAGTGCCTGAACTATGCTCTTATCAATGAACTGTGCTGTTTTTGCTCTTACCTATTTTTTCTCACTTTCCTTGATAGTTTACATCCTTGGTTTACTATTGATGATTAATCCATATTTGTACTTGCAGTTGCCTCAGTGGCCATGAGTAATTATTATAAATCCGTTAATTCTAACACTTTACAACTTTTCGATAATGCCAAAAGGAGGAAGATGTGCTATATTGAAAATTGTGATATTTATAACCTAATGAACCTGATTCTTTATGATAAATGCTTAATACTATAAAAAGTGTCAATGTTGGATTAAAGTGATTACAGGCCTAAGCACAGAGTTTGTCATCATCAAAAAGGAAGAATTTGTTGGATCAAGAAGCTGAATGATTTTGAAGATTGACAAATGAACTCAGAGTTGAACCAGGTCCATCACTAAGATATAGACATGCAGAATTAATGGCACGTGAGGTGATCACAAATAGGAGATAAACACAATCAGTGATCTGAAGATATATCTCCTGATCGAAAAGGTTGCAAATTGATAGGGAGATGGACTCCTTATTCAGTAAGGACAGATTCAAGATAGAAGAGGATCTAGGGAGTTGAGATCCACCAAGGAAGAGTTGCATCCGAATTCTAGTATATCTCATTTTCTACTGATCCTATATATTGTCAAGTGTTCTTATTGAACAGGTGCGCACAAACATAGAAGCAAAACAAGAATTGAGAACAAAATTACCAAAGCAATTTTGTAAGCAGTTCGTGTGAGAATTTCGTGTGCGATTCTGAAGCTACTTGAACCAGCTAGAAGAACCAGTTCCATCTGTTGTCTTTTAGTCTAATTTATTTGTAGTAGGTGATTACAAAGTGTATCTTTCAGCTTTATCTAGAAGCAATTGTAATAGGTACTGAGTATTCAAGTAAGAGTTAACCTGAAGCTTGTCGCAAATAGCTAGAGGCTAGTTTGCCACAAGGGGATTAGAGTTAGTCCTTAGGTTTACAAAAGAGTTTATTTTGTAAATGTTGTTTGGCTCATTGATTTAGTAAAGAGCTTGGGAAAATCCTACTGGGAAGTAGGTCGTGGTTTTTTCACCTTTTGAGCCAGGTGTTTTCCACGTAAAATTGTTGTGTTCCTTTATTTTCTGCAATTATTATTCCGCAAACTGTAGGAGTTAGAACACATAGAAGAACTTGGTTCTTCTATAACTACTGCACACAAAAATTGGTCACTATACAAATCACCCCTCCCCCTCCCTCTTGTGTGGTATTGACATAGATAAATAATAATTTGTTTAAAAATTACGTATAAATTCAACTGTACCGTTTTACAGGTAAATATTATTCTTTATAGATTTTATTCTAATTAAAGTATATTAAGTATGTTGGTGTTGCTGTTGCAAATGTTGCTTTGCGGAGGAACCACATGTCATTGAAATGTTAAAACCTGGCATGCCCTCGTGACATTAAACTGGTACTCCTATAGATAACTGCTTTCCTAAAAATCTGTCACAAACTTTTCATTTGAAGAAAAAACCATGGACTTCTCATCTTTCAGTCTATCCTCTTTACTCATCTTTTTCATCCCACCTTTAATCTATCTAATACTAAATCAAATCAACTCTACATTCTTTAAAATCCAAAATCTTCCACCAGCACCATTTCAATGGCCATTAATAGGAAACATACCAAATTTCATAGGCAAAAATCCTCATATCATAGTCACAAAAATATCCCAAAATCTTGGCCCTTTAATCTCTTTAAAATTAGGAAACCAAATTGTAATCATAGGATCTTCACCACAATCAGCAGTTGAAATTCTTAAAACACATGATAAAGAACTCTCAGCACGTTATGCACCAAAAGCTACACCAATTAAAGAATCTGACCTTAAGAAATATTCACTTCTTTGGTCTACTGAGTGTAACAGTCACTGGAAATCAATTAGAATTTTGTGGAGGACTGAGCTCTTTTCTAATAAAGCTATGGAATTATTTGCTGACAAAAGGGAAAAAGGGGTTCTTGATATGGTTGATTTCTTGGGTTTTAAACAAGGTAAAGTTGTGAAAATTGGAGAAGTCGTGTTTAGTACTGTTTTTAATGTATTGGGAAATGTTTGTTTTTCAAAGGATATGATTAGGTTGGAGGATGAGAAAGTTTGTAATAAAATGAAAGAGAATATTTGGAGGTTTATGGAGCATAGTACAACTCCAATTTTAGCTGATTTCTTTCCACTTTTTAATGGGGTTGATATTCAAGGTCAAAAGAAGAAGGCAAAGAAGTTTCTTGATAATTTGTTTAAGGTTTGGGAAGGTATAGTAAAAGAGAGAAGAGAAGAAGAGAGTTTAAGTGGATCTGGATCTGATGTCAAGAAACAATTAGGGGACTTCTTGGACTTAATGCTTGCTAATGGATTTTCGGATGATCAGATCAATTACATGCTCCTGGTATGTAAATATGCTTTTACTTTGTTCTCTCACTTTTTTTTTTTTTTAAGTTGACCGTCTATCGGAAACGGCATCTCGACCTCGTACATACTATCTTCCCCGGACACCACATCTGAGATTTTAATAGGTTTGTCATTAGATAGAGCCTCTCTACTTTCACTATGGGTAAGGATGGCATACATACTATCTTTCCAGATCCAATATGTGGGAATTTACCTGGAAACAGCCTCTCTACTTTCTCTAAGTATAAGGATTGCGTACATACTATCTTTCCAGATTCCACATGTGAGATTTTATCCGAAAACAACCTATCTACTTTCTCTAAGGATATGGATTGCATATAAACTATCTTTCCAGATCTCACATGTGGAATTTTACTTGGAAACAACCTCTCTTTTTCAAGGTAGAGCTAGCGACTGCTTACATACTATCCTCCTAGGACGAGGACCCAACATATGAGATTTTACTATGTTTATTGTTATTTGTTTGTTCTCGCACTTTTGAGAAACCATTAATTTGCAGATTAATTATGTACGGATGTAAGTTAAATATATAAAAAAAATCACACTATATATAGTTCATGTTTATCGTTATTAACAGGCAGTTAATCTATTTTTTGGTTATCATATCATGTTTACTATGAAAAAGCTACATATTATTGTAGGTCAACTTAACCTAATAGTATAACAATTTATATTGATTGAAATCATTATGTATATCACAGGAAACTTAATAATGAAACAAAATGTAGGTTTTTCTACTCAAAGATAGTTGACTATCAAGCAGGAATAGATCTAGTCTTTCGTTTATGATAATCAAATCTGTATACACCTCTTTTGAAGTTTGAAGGACATTATTTAGTCTGCAAGCCTTGTATGATAATCAAATCTGTATACACCTTTATTCTACGTAAAAATTGCACGGGTTAGTCACTTTTTAAAGTGGTATTTACTTTTTATCCAGTATTTTTAATGTTGAGCAAAAGTAGCCACTAGTCTATTAAAATTAATATGAAAATACGGTGTTACCCTTTATTCTATCACTTTCCCTTCCCAAGCCCTTTATCAAAATTTCAAAACCGTTTCTCCCGGTCAAAATTTCCCAAACTCCTCTCGTTACTTCTCTTCCCCATGCAATAAGTTCTTCCCCAACTTATATGAAAATATCAAAGTTAGTCCTTAATTCCTAATTAGAACTCATAATTTCAAAAATAAAGGGCTTGGTCTTGAAGTTAGAGTTGGAAATTCAAAAATTAAGGACAGATAGTCCTTAACTTAGAGTTACAAGAACAGAAATTAAGGACAGATAGTCCTGAACTTAGATTTTCAAGTTCAAAAAATAAGGACATGTAGTCCTAAACTTAGAGTTACAAGTCCAAAAGTTAAGGACAAGTAGTCATAAACTTAGAGTTACAAGTTTAAAAACTAAGGAGAGGTAGTTTTAAACTTAGAGTTACAAGCTCAAAAACTAAGGACAGGTAGTCCTTAACTTACCGTAACAAGCTCATAAGTTAAGGACACTTGGTCCTGAACTTAGAGTTACAAGCACAGAAATTAAGGACAGGTAGTCCTTAACTTAGAGTTACAAGCACGGAAATTAAGGACAGGTAGTCCTTTAACTTAGAGTTACAAGCACGAAAATTAAGGACATGTAGTCCTGAACTTCGAGTTCCAAGCACAGAAATTAAGGACAGGTAGTCCTGAACTTCGAGTTCAAAGTTCAAAAGTTAAGGACATGTAGTCCTGAACTTAGAGTTACAAGTTCAAAAGTTAAGGACAGGTAGTCCTAAACTTAGACTTACAAGCTCATAAATTAAGGACAGCTAGTCCTGAACTTACAATAACAAGCTCATAAGTTAAGGACACTTGGTCCTGAACTTAGATTTTCAAGTTCAAAAACTAAGGACATGTAGTCCTGAACTTAAAATTACAAGTCCAAAAGTTAAGGACAAGTAGTTCTAAACTTAGAGTTACAAGTTCAAAAACTAAGGACAGGTAGTTCTAAACTTAGAGTTACAAACTCAAAAACTAAGGACAGGTAGTCCTTAACTTACAGTAACAAGCTCATAAGTTGAGGACACTTGGACCTGAACTTAGAGTTACAAGCACAGAAATTAAGGACAGGTAGTCCTTAACTTAGAGTTACAAGCACGGAAATTAAGGACAGGTAGTCATTTAACTTAGAGTTACAAGCACGAAAATTAAGGACAGGTAGTCCTGAACTTCGAGTTCCAAGCACAGAAATTAAGGACAGGTAGTCCTGAACTTCGAGTTCAAAGTTCAAAAGTTAAGGACATGTAGTCCTGAACTTAGAGTTACAAGTTCAAAAGTTAAGGACAGGTAGTCCTAAACTTAGACTTACAAGCTCATAAATTAAGGACAGCTAGTCCTGAACTTACAATAACAAGCTCATAAGTTAAGGACACTTGGTCCTGAACTTAGATTTTCAAGTTCAAAAACTAAGGACATGTAGTCCTGAACTTAAAATTACAAGTCCAAAAGTTAAGGACAAGTAGTTCTAAACTTAGAGTTACAAGTTCAAAAACTAAGGACAGGTAGTTCTAAACTTAGAGTTACAAACTCAAAAACTAAGGACAGGTAGTCCTTAACTTACAGTAACAAGCTCATAAGTTGAGGACACTTGGACCTGAACTTAGAGTTACAAGCACAGAAATTAAGGACAGGTAGTCCTTAACTTACAGTAACAAGCTCATAAGTTGAGGACACTTGGACCTGAACTTAGAGTTACAAGCACAGAAATTAAGGACAGGTAGTCCTTAACTTACAGTAACAAGCTCATAAGTTAAGGACACTTGGTCCTGAACTTAGAGTTGGAAGTTCAAAACTAAGGACACTTGGTCCTGAATTTGAGCGAAGTTCTCTGCAATCCCAAAAAGCACGTAAATAAGCAGAGAGCGTAGGTTTCAGCGAATTATAGCATAAGGGTATTTTCGTCCGAGCAGGTAAAAGCTTATTAAAGCAGTGGCTAAAGACTAAAGACATTTTAAACAGTGGCTTAAAAATAAATACATGTCTTATTACTGGCTAACTGTGCACTTCCCCTCGCAAATTTAGACTAAAGGGTCTTATAGAAATTATGGGTGGACGAAATAGTTTTAACTTTTTTCCACTCAATTTATATAGCTTTGTAGACATAAATAGACCATTATATTAAAAGTTCAGTTAGAATATTAGTAGACTTATAATTCTTCATATCAAACCAATATGGTACACTGAAAAATAGAGTAATAAACTGCTATAGTCGATTAAGTTACACCGATTTTTTTAATTTTACACTACTACGTGTATATTGGCTATCGTACCGATATGTTAAGGCATGTGTAGCTGCACAATGGAACTGCTAAATCGATGAAAAACAACTTAAAGAATTGAATTTGTTCTATTTGCTAGTTGTATTCATCAAATAAGAAGATGAGATTGCCTTAAAATATGTTTTGTAGGAAATATTTCCAGCAGGAACAGGGACTTTGACATCTACAATTGAGTGGGCAATGGCTGAGCTACTGAGGAACAAAGAAGTGATGAAAGTACTCTATTCTGAGCTTCAAAATAAGATAAACTCAAACCCTATTAAAGAATCAACAATCTTTCAACTTCCTTATCTAAATGCTTGCATTAAAGAAGTCTTAAGGCTGCATCCACCTATAGCATTTCTACCTCACTATGCAAGTGAAAAATGCCAAGTTATGAACTACACAATTCCAAAGAATTCTTTAGTTTTTGTGAATCTTTGGGCAATTGGGCATGACCAAAAACTTTGGGAGGATCCATTCTCATTCAAGCCAGAGAGGTTTTTAAACTCAAATCTTGATTTTAAAGGCCAAGACTTTGAGTTCTTGCCATTTGGTGCTGGTAGAAGAATGTGCCCTGGCTTGCCGTTTGCTACAAAACAAGTGCATTTGATTTTGGCTTCTTTGGTTTATCACTTTGAATGGTCTCTTCCAAATGATGGTGATCCTTTGATGCTTGACATGAATGAAAAATATGCTGTACCATTGCAAAGAGAAAACCCTCTGCTACTTATTCCTACTAGGAAAAGATGAAACTACTTTTCCATGTTTGTACACTGTACAATAAATAGTTGAATGAACTTTACGTGGACGTTCTCTTTTTAAATTTTTTTTTTTTTCGAAGGTGTTTGTATTAGCATCAATGAAAGCGTTGGAGCAACGATAAAGTTGCCTCTGTATAATCTATACGTCACAGGTTCGAGCCGTGAAAGCAGTAACTAATGCTTGTGTCAGGGTACGCTATTTGTATCATACCTCTTGGGGTGCGGCGCTTCTTCGTACCCTGCGTGGACGCGGAATGCTTTGTGCACTGAGTTGTCCTTCTTTGGTCGGATTAGTTTTTGCGCACTTCGATTGCTGCGCTTGGTCGTTTCGTTCCTGAACCCTTTTCTCTCAATTCATATTTCTTAATGGGATCACGGCCAGTGACGGAGTTACAGCACAATCTATGATTTCACGTGAATTCAATAGATTCTGTAACTCGATTATTATTAATCAGAGATGGTTGTAGGAAGACATAAATTTCATGGCTCCGTCACTGATTACAATCAATTTAAGTCCCAACCTCTAATTCAATATCTTAGTTTGTAGACAGACATTGAAATTCTTAAATAACTCATTTAAAAATAGGAATATAAGCGACGAAATTCACTGTCAGATAGAGCTAACATGATTTTTTGATAACTTGCGGCTAAAATAGCTTAGCAACGGGAATATGTTGTTTAGCAATAGAGTTCACCCAACACTATCCTGTTTGTTTCTTTCTTTTTTTTTCTTTTTTGGTTAATACTTAGAAAACGGTCTTAAAAATAGACTTTGAACACCCTCGAAAGATGTTTAAAATTTGAACATCCTTATTGAATTTTCTGACTTCGCCACTTGGTTAGAAAATGCATCATTTTGGTTGATTCTAACTTCAGATAAAGATATAATAAGACCATAATTATAAATCATATTTTGCAAAGAAAAATAACTCAAATTTGGATATTATTAGATTTGTTATTTATGCGGTTACATCAAATCAAATATCCAGCTCCATATATAATCTTATTCAAGAAGCAAAACAAGAGTAATTGAGCTGAACTGATTTAAGGATGTTTTAGCTGGTTTTCTGTGTGTGGCGAAAAGTTGTTACTAGAAGGATGTGAATGGTTGGGTTTCTTGGACGGCAAAGGAATGTTATGAACTCCACTCCCTCTGAAAGGGCAACAAAAAAACACAGGGGGACGACAACAAGGGCCTGGGGTTAGTCCTTTTACTGTTGTTGTCACAACAAGCAACAAAATGAAAAGAATACTAATTTCTTTGGCCATGGAGTTTATGAAATAAGTGATTTTTTTACTTTCTATAGTTTTTTTTATGTTGTGTGAGAAATGTAGGATTTTGTATTGCTATATATAGAGAAAGAATCACTAGGAGATTCCTCCTTGGTGAAGGTGATATTTCCGATGTTAACGTATTTCGAGTACATGCTACTCTCGCTTGTGCACGTGTGTCGAATAACTCTATTCATTAAGGTCATCTCTAACCTTGTACTTTTTTTTACACCAAGTTTATATTTGGTGTAAAAAATAATATTTTTTTTGTTCCAATCCAACACTAAATCTTGCACCATTATAGAGTGTGTATAGTGTTGCACCAAATTTGATGCAACACTATTCATCAACACCAAATTTGGTTTAATATTATTTTATTTATTTTTGTATTTTTTGACTTTTAATTTATCATATATTGTGTATATAAATAATTTTTATGTTAAGATCTTTATAATTTTAATTTTATATTCTATTTTTTATATATATTAATTTTTGTATATATTATACTATATAAAATTATAAGTTAATTTTATTATTATTATAATTGTATAATAATAATTATAACCATTATTTAAAAATGAAATATGCAAATGTAAGATATCCAATGTTGCTAAAATTGAAAAGTGAAAACTAAGATTTTAAAAAGAAAATTAACAATACATAAAATAAAAATACATTAACAAAATTTAAATAGAAGATAATAATATAATATAGAAGAGAGAGAAGAATATGAAAAGGAATATTCTTTTTTGGTGTAAAATATAGTGTAATGATTGGAACAAATTTGGTGTTGCACCATTTTGGTGTGAAATTTAGTGTGAAATTTGGTGTTAAGGTTGGAGGTGGCCTAAAGTCTAGGCAGATGGAAAAAGTCATCTAATATTTTTTGTTTTCGCAGGAATTTAAACTTGAAATATGATAGTTATTCAACTACGACTTTATTGTTCATTAGGTCACACCCTCAATTTTTTTGTTTTCGAGAAATATTTCTTGAGTTTTTGGATTTTCATTTACCTCGATCTCATCTTCAATACCAAACTAAAGAAAGTTAAAAATATAAAAAATAAAGAAAAACGTTGGAAATTCTTAGAAGAAGATGTTAACATCGGAGATTATGATATCAATGTCGACGACAAAGCCTATCTTTACTCCATTTTGACCATTGTTCCCCGATGATGAATTTTGATGTTATTCGATGCGACAATTGATTTTATATTAACGTATATTATTAAGCTCGATACTGTCGATCGGTTTACTATTTCTTTTAGGAAAATTTACACAAATGTCCCAAATAAGTTTTAACTTACCAACCTCTAGTTATTAGTCCTAAACTTACCAAAACTAGCCAAGTACATATAAAAATTGAAAAAAAATAAATAAAGTTCTTTTTCTCAAAGAATCACATGCAAAAATCACCTTTCATATTTTGAAGCGTGATTAGCAACATTAAATGAAAGACGGAAAGGAAATTTCATGAATGAGGTAGCAAATAAGGTGATGAAATACAAAAAAGAATATACAATATTTTAAAAATCTAAGCAAAAAAAGAAACTTTTTCAATGGGTATAGTTGAAATTCATTGAAAACATATAGATAAGTCAATATACAAAATTTGAGGAAGATTGGAGGTGATTTGGACGGATTTTGTATCAAAATTCATAATTAAATCGAGTTCAAAAAATTCTTCTGTGATACATGTATCAAACATGTATCACGCATGTATCTCACACATAGGTATACATGGATATACATGTGATACATAATTGATATAATATGATACATATTTGATACACATATTTTTTTTTTCATGTTCAGTTTTTACTTTGAATTTTCAATTTAAACCACCTTAAAACTTCATCAAATCATCCCAAAACTGAGATTCAAGCTCCTTAAGATGTATCCAATCTATTCTAATAACACTCACTCAAAATAAAGCAAAAATTTGACCCTTTTTGAATACAAATAACTAATTAAGCTAATATTAGTAATATTTGGCTAATATTGATAATATTTTAGGAATTATTCAATTTTTATAATAAGCTACTTATAAATGGACATAACTGATAGTTTCTCTTTCTTTTATAGGTCATTTTTCCTCTAAGTTTGAAAATTAGACGGCAAAAATATTAAGAAATCAGTTTGCATTTAAATTGCTTTTTTATTTTCAACGAACACCTTAAATTGCTCATAGTTACTAGTAATATGCAACAAGACAACTTGCGCAGTCCTATCTTTCGGGGAAACGGGCCAAATATACGTCTCTATTTTCATATATTGTCTATATTTAACTCTATTATTTTGAGATATTAGCTACATTTAACTCGGTTATATTAATGGGTCAAATTTAACCTTACAATCAATAAACTTTTAAAAATTACCCTTCAATCCATCAGGTGACCAAGAATCTCCCAATTATTTTAATTATGTTACTGATTCTGCTTCTTGGTCCACTACTTTCAAAATAATTCGCATTTACCTGCTATCTGAATTGTAGAAAAAAATATTAAATAATACAACCGTTAATAAACAAAGTATAGTTATTTGAAAAATCTGAATTAGGTAGCTTGTCTAAATTCTAAAAGTGTTTACAACATCTCAGTTTTAATGAATTCGTTGCACCAAATGTATGAGGACTTTGCAAGTATTAGTGGTTGAAGTTGAAATTCCTCAGTGACTTTACATTGTAGAATTCAACTTTGCTTTAATCAAATGCATACACATTATGCATTCTTAAGTTAGTCGATTGAACTCTATACTAATTGGACAATGACAAAATATATTTGAATATAATACTTGTACATATATGATGATCAACTACATATAATTCACAATAAATAGACTCACTGAATTTTACAGTATTTATATGGTTGGAAATTTTTTTTTAACCAATTCTAAACCCATTATTACAAGGAGAAAGTGGGTGCATTGGTAATTAAGAATATTTATGAATAATTTGTAAGTAACTTTAGCATTCACATCAAATATAACTGCTTGGATTTGAAAAAGTTCATTCTCTTCAATGCAAATTCAGAAATCAAATTTGAAGTTGTTCTATCTTTCAATTGCAACTTCAGACATTCGACTCTTAAGTAGTTCAATCTATTGTATGCAACTTCAGATTTCGATTCTTAAGTTCTAAAACATAAACTTCTTCTTTTAAATTTCAATAATCCAATGCACAATTCAATGCCCAAATCTACTCCAAATGAGCTCCAATTCAGGGGAAAAAACTTTTAGATATCGTAAAGAACAAATCTCAATTATCAAATTGTCAAAACAACAAAACAGGCTTATTTTGCAACTAAGAAGAAGAAACTCTAAGCATAAAGAAGAAGAAAACAATAGTAAAGAAGAAAGAGAAAAGCGTATGTAGAAAAGTTATCCAAAAATAAGGTATCAATTAAATTTTTTTTTAAAAGTGGATAAAAATTGAATAGATGACGCAAAACTGGATGCCACATGAAAATTTTAGAAAGTTTGACACTGTACAGCCGCTGTTAAAATAATAGTCGAAAAAATATATAAAAATTATATAAATATTCTGTATATATAAATATTCTGTATATTATATACAAAAATTATACAAATTTCATACACTTTTTCGGCTACTAGATGTAAATAGTTTCTGGCACGGGCTAAAAGTGATAATACCCTAAAAAAAATTTAAAACATAGCACGAGCTAGCCAGTTTTCGGACTGGTCATTCAAAAATAGCCAGTGTTTGCCAAGTCATAAAAAAATAGTCACTATTTTCATGCAACAGAGAGCGGTCCAGCATAATATACTGGAGTTCGGTGCACTTGTGTATGAACTTTCAGCATATTATGCTGGAACTCCAACACGCGGAAAGTTTCAGCATAATATACTGGAGATTCGAGCACCTATGTATGAGCTTCCAGCATATTATGCTGGACCGGTATACTTTGCTAGAACTCCAATATAATATACTGGAGTTCCAGTATACTTTGTTGGAACTCCAGTAGTATACTTATGCTGGAACTCCAGTGTATTATGTTGGGTTTTTTCTGGATTTTGAACAGTATTCTCGTTCAGATTTATTTTTACATGAAAAGTGGTTAAATTTCGATTACTTTGAAACTTTGGCTATTTTTGAATGACCACCTATAAATCTGGCTATTTTTTAAATTCAGCCCAAAATTTTACAAGAATTAGGCCAAATTTAGTTTGGGCCTACAAGCCCAAAATGGCCACTTCAAGCTGGGAGATCCAACTTTATCAACTCGAATAATGATGCTATCCACGACGATTAAACGACTAAACTTCCACATATGTACTTGGAAAAAATCAACATATGGTTGATAGAGGTTAAAAATCGAAAAAACCTACAAGCACACGTGTTCATACTAAATCAATTAATAAGGAAAGATGTGTCATGTATATAAATTTATTGATTAACTAGTTTTTAGTATTATGTATTGTCACTTTTATTCGTATATCTTAATGTTAAATTGCTTGATTTTATTTACGTTACGCACGTAATTTTTGGGTTAGATTTTTAAAAGAACTTTTTGGAGACTTGCCAGAAAAATTCGCCTATGGGCGAAGCATTTGCAAAACGCTTTGAGACTCATTTGTGGGGCATAATTTTGTGAGGCTTATGCCCCAAGTATCCGACTATGCGCCCTAAACCTGCTTAACCTTTGAGGCTCGCCCAATGATTCCTACACAAATCATGTGCCAAATTTCCTAATAAAGCATTGTTGACCCTCAAATCATTTAAGAAATTGTGATTTTTGAATTGTTTGAAAGTTAATACTTTATAGTTGATTTATATCTCATAATAAAAATATACATATTACATTAAATATCATGCTAGATATTTTGTTGGCCAAGTATTTTTATGCATTTTCTGGACGATGTACATTATTTAGAAAATTAGCCCATTTATTTGGGCTAGTTTTATCACACCCCCCCCCCCCCACACCCACCCCCCATATATTATATATATACATATATAACGTCTATGTAGGGGGTAGAAATCATGTAAGCTTTAAGAACATAAAACCTGGAGAGGATCTTTTTGTGTGGTAACCAAAAGCAACATCCAATAACTAAGGTAACATTACAACTTTCAATTATTAGTATATATGTACATTCTCAACAATATAGAGATATATAAAGGTGCATATGGTCCCCTACATTGAAAAGTAACAATCCCCACCAACTACCCCTCCATTAGAACCCCCCCCCCCCCCAAAAAAGTAAGAGAAAGAAAAGAAAGGGAAAAAAAAAACTAGTTAGAGACATCATTATTAGAAAACTTAGGGCACCCCTTTATATCCATCATCATTAATTTATAATGGTTGTATGCCCACGCCTAAGTTCAACCATTATTGCTCCCTTACAACTTAGAAGTCTCACTTTCTATAATATGCATTTGATTATGAAATGGATTTGGGATGGTACTTGCCTTTTCCTCACTCTTGTCGATTATATTTTTCTAGAAAATATTTTTGTTGAAAAATATTTTTTAGTGTTTAATTTGTGAATAAAAATTATTTTTTTAGAAAGGAATAGATATTACTCTTCAGGTTTTACATTAAATATAATAGTTAAAAATTGTTATAAGAAAATTAAAATAAGGGATGCAAATATATAATATCGTAAATTGCGAAAAAGGTTAGTATGATGGAGCGAAACATAGGATAGGTATCTGAAATGGCAGTTAAGTGTTAGACGGAGAGAGAATCTTAATAATTTAGTTGGTTGGTTACCTAAATTTTACCTTATTAGTGAAACTTTGATTCCCCATCTTATAATTCCTTTCCAGAATTTCACTTTCTTTTCCTCTGTAGATTAAAAAATATTAATTTGAGCAACTAATATGAAGTTAAAATAGAAAGAAAAATGAACTTGGTTAATACGTGAGGAAAGTCAATTTTTCCCTCCAATAAAAAGTGTTTCCTTGAAAAAGACTTTCTAAAAACCAATTACATCATTAGAAAATCTCTTCTGATAAAAAAATTTCATTAAACATAATTCTTTCACTGTGCCAATCCGATAGATCGTTTTGAGTACTAGTTTTAATTTCAGTGTTCTGAGATCTTCCATTGCTTCATTTGATATTTCTTGATTTCTGTGTGTGGTCTATGTGATCTTTCAGAAAGCTTTTTGACGAGCACAAAACACAATACAAAAATTAATGCTCGCTAATCAAAGATAGTATAACTATGATTATCGTCTCCAAAAGGATTGAATTTAAACAATGTTCAAGCAATTTCTAGCTTAACGCTATTCGGGATTATTAACACGTTGGTTGGAATGATTAATAACCAAAATTAACTATGAAACTAAAACAATTGACAATTGATCACTGGAAGAAAAGAGTTGAGCAACACTAAAATATCAATGGAAGAAATAAGGGTCGTGACAGGATAGGTGCAAGATAACTATTTGGGATTCAACTCTAGTTCAATTCACTCTAATGTTCTAATAATTCTCACGAATTCACTCGATGATTAGTTCAAACGTGTAGTCAAGACACCTCTCTCGATTAAATCTTAACTCTACGAGATGAACTCATAAGCACTGTGAAAATATGCAAGCATGCGTTATGGATTAGTATTCAAGAAAGCGTCTCTCGAATATTGTCCTAACTTGATTTAATCAACAGTTCAACAAGCTCTTTCAATTTCTTAACAGAATCACTGAATTAAACGAAACAAAATAATTCAAGATAATCACCACAATATTTCTCTTTCGATTAAATAAACCGGTGAATAAAGTTGTAAATAATTCAAAGCTTCATAAACGGATTCAAGCAAAGAATTAGAGTTAAAATTCACAAATATCAATCAAAACACCATATTCGTCAAACCCTAAGGGAAACTACTCCATAATCATGAAGGAAGTCATCACAAATATAATAAAAGAGTAAGAAAACATCAATCTAACATTACATTCCAAACTTCCGCATTGAATTGATGGAAAGATAATGAAATCTTGTGTCTTGTAGCCACCAATGCTCTCCAAAAGCTTCCAAGGTCAAAAGTCACGTAAAAATCGTGTTTTTGGTGTACTTATACCATGTAGGAATAGCTATGGACGAAACTACCCTTTCCTCGCTAAAACAGAAAAATACTCTACAAAAATTGCACATCGCGCGGAGGTGCCCCACACGGTGTTCCAGTAGAGAAGTTCAAAGAGATATTTCTGATAGACAGCAGTAGAATACACTAGGGGTAGGCGTTCAGTACTTTAGTACGGTATTTGAAAATCATGGTTCAATACTTCAGTATTCGACGTATCAATTGTTCATATCAAATACCGTACCAAAGTAGTTCCGTATGATTTGATATCTTCTTGTATGGTTCTGTACGGTTTCGGTATGGTTTTGGTACCGTACCAATTCTTTGTAAACTAAACAGTGATGAACTACTAAACTCTAATTCATTAGAAAATTTCTAATATCATGATAAGTGAGCATAGAAACGATAGAACGTGAGCATTTCTTTCTAATAATTTTAATAGAAATCACTATATGAGCCTAGCAACAGAATGTGTCCTTTGCTTCTAATAAATTTATAATAGAAATCACATCATTATCTATTTTCTCGAACACCTAGTAATTGAATTTTGCATCACAATTAGGCATAGGGGACCTTCCAGTAGTGTGCTGCTGAAAGCAATCGGCTAAATTCCAAGAAAGCCTAAACTATCATTAGGTTGGGGTGTTGGACTTAGTCTTAGTGGGTTACTGGCTAGGGGTAAGA
Organism: Nicotiana paniculata; assembly: GCA_005239505.1. Taxonomy (NCBI): domain Eukaryota; kingdom Viridiplantae; phylum Streptophyta; class Magnoliopsida; order Solanales; family Solanaceae; genus Nicotiana; species Nicotiana paniculata. The sequence continues at coordinate 18,575 of MDKI01201744.1, forward strand.
ACTAATAAATTGAAATTTTGGGGTAGAAATTGATGATTTGGGCTAGGTAGTGAAGGAAGGTGTACTTGTATAATTTGGTATTTTGGGTATTTCGATATACTGAAATATCGAAACCTTCATACCGAGGACCGTACCGAAATACCGAAATACCGAAGAACCAAAATTCATATACCGAATTAGTACCAAAATACCGAATAAACCGATATCGAAATACCGAACTAATTCGTTCCTGTTCGGAATTTAATTTTTTGGATTTTATGCCTCACCCTAGAACACACTGTCGCGTCGCCCCATGTGGCGCGACTGTGTAAAATTTCCAGAGTAATTCGTTTTCTTCAAATTTTGATATCCAAACTCAGTTCTCGACCTCCGAATGCGATCCCGATTTAATTTCTTGGACTTTTAATCAAACTTCCAAGCTCCAAATCGTTCAATTTAGCCCCTGATTATCTTCTAAACTCGGAATCACTTCCTGCAAGGCATAAAACACGTAATAAGTACAATTCACTATCATTTAAGCTCAAACTCAAGTAATATGCAATAATTAGATAAAACACGGGATTCTAACCTACCCTCATTTTTACGTAAAATTTTGAAGAAAATATGATTTTTGACTTAAAATGAGGTTAGAGTTGACCACAGTCAACATTCTTGGTAAATGACATCGGATCGGTATTTTGACGATTCTGGTGGATTCATATGATATTTTTGGACTTGTACGCATATATTGTTGGGGTTCAGGGTAACATGAACGTGTTTCAGCGCATTATGTAAGAAAATATGAAATTTGAGTTAAAGTTGAAAATTCTTGAGTTTCGGGGATCGATTCTTGTAATTTGATGTTATTTTGACGATTGAGGTAGCGAGAAAGTATGTATGATGTTATTACACTCGTGTGCATATTCATTTTGGAGCCCGAGGGGCTCGGGTGAGTTTTGGATGTGTTACGGATGAGTTTGCAACTGTTGGTGCACAACAGTTGCTGGTGTAAGTATGCAGATCTCGCATTTGAAAGGTCTAACTCGCATTTGAGAGATCGCTTTTGCAGTCAAATGATCGCATATTCGAATATAGGCTGGGGGATGGGTGTCACGACCCAATTTCGGAGTCGTGATGGCGCCTGTCGTGGAACCAGGAAAGCCGCCCTTTTTTAACTAAGCTAAATTCAATTTCCAGTAAAAACACAATTTTTAAACGAATTTATTAATAATACTAAGAATCTGAAGTTTAAAACAATGTGTGAAAAACTAAATTTAAACCTCCAACCCCGGATCCGGTGTCACTCAGTCATGAGCTACTATAACACAAAGCAAAAAAAAAGGAGAAATGGACAACATTGTCTCAAAATAAAGAACAACAGGTAGAATAGGAAAGAGAAGGCGAGGTCGCGATCGCCAGCTGCTACCTCAACAAATCCAATGAAAACTATGACAGTTGCTCAATATCCACTACTAGGTCCTGGTGTACCCGGGTCTGCACACAAGGTGCAGGGGGTAACGTGAGTACACCAACTCAGAAGTAACGAAACCAAACTATGGGCTGAGAGGTAGTGACAGACTAAACCTCAATAATTAAATCATCAACGTACAAAATTTAGGCATGTTCACAGTTTATCAGAAAATAACAACAGAATATACTAGATATACCTTCATATGTTCTACATGCCAACATGTCACAGTGTGAAAATGCACATATTGCTCACAACCCTCACACAGCAGTCCCCTCAGTACCGTATATGGCTCTCACGCCAGGGAAAAGTCCATCCCGAAATGTACATAATCATTGGTGATCGTAGTCACTCCATACTGAGGAAAAGCCAATCCAGCCCCACGGAGAAAATCCATCTCCGGAATACAACACTCGGACAAGATCCATGTCTAGGGACGATCCATCCCTCACATAACATCCACTTCGGACACGATCCATGCCCAACGAAGATCCATCCCTCACATAACATCAGCTTCGGACAAGATCCATCCCTCATCATCAATGCGCTCGCTGGGGGTGTAAATACTCCGGAGGGGCCCTAGTGGCCCAAGCGCCATATCAAGCCAACGAAGGCATGATTTAATATCGTTGCGGTGTGCAGTCCGATCTCATAATTGTCTCAATAACAGGCTCTCGGCCTCACTCATCCATTACTCTTCAGTATCACTCACATGGATCACAGATGCATCCATCAGCCCGAAACAATGATAAGTATGCATATAATTAACAATACTGAGACTGAGATATGAAGTGATATGCTATAACGGGACTGAGTATATGAAATCAAATAATCACAAAATGAGACAGTAATATACGACCACTCGGGTCTTAGCATTTTCGGTGTGAAGCCTATCATTTATACTTAACATGATTTCAAACATGTTCACAATTACCACATTAATAGAAGCACAGATATCATCATGGAATAATCACTAAGTGACGCCATGGGATAAGCCAGGCCACAAATACTCGGTGCACGCCCGCACGCCTGTCACTTGGCATGTGCGTCACCTCAACAATAGTCATAAATCATTTATCTCGGGGTTTCGAACCCTCAGAACCAAGTTTGGAAACGTTACTTACCTCAAAACCAGCTAAAATACTATTCTGCAGTGCCTTTGCCTCTAAATTCGGCCTCTGAGTGCTCCAAATCTACCAAGTTCAGTTTTTATCAGCAATTTATGCTTAAGAAATAAATTCCAATCGAAAAATATCAAATTTAGCTCAAAAATCCGAAATTGGTCCAAACAAGACCCCCCGGGGCCGCGTCCCGAAACTCAGAAATTTTTATACAAAACTGTTCTTCATCATCTCACGAGTCCGTACACATAAAGAACACTAAATACGCAGTTCGTTTGACCCTTCAAATCGACCCCTAAAGATCTAAAAATCTAAAGCCCTAACTCCACCTTTTCTACTGATTTTCATGAATTAAACACTGATATCAAGTTCCTTAATCACCTATAATTGAGT
>ML338261.1:0-12351 GCA_005239505.1 Nicotiana paniculata
CAAATTAATTAATTCAACGATGTCATTTCATACTCTTAAATTTATTTATTTTTAGTTAATTTTATTTAATTTGCTAAAATCGCGGAGTCGTTTGCGTAACGCGACAGTTAATTTTTAATTATTTTTTCTTTAAATGTAGTAACTTTTTTTTCAAAAGTAATAATATACTAATAATATTCGTCATAACTGCGGATTCGCTTGCGTAGCGCTGTTATGATAAAATTAATCAATTTCATCTCGATCACGCATTCGCTTGCGTAGCGTGGTCATAACAACGTAATTTATCCAAAATTATTTTCCTTGATAAATCTAATAATCAAGNCCCTTTAACCCACAACAATCAATAACACCCATATTCCACATAATCTTCTGGGGGTTAGAAAAGGGGTGTGACACTTAGCTAACCTCTCTTGGAGGCTCATCATAAATTCTCACTCCCCTTGGGTAAAAATAATTCATGAACTCCATAGTACTAGGGCAGACATTTAGAACTCTTCCTTTATCTGGCACAACATCACTCAAGGTTGGGATATTTGTAGTAAAGGGATTAGGTGGTTGCCTCATAAAATATCTAACCTAAATGTTTGGATCAATGCATGGATTCCCCATCGCCTACCCTTCGAAATTGTATTTATGGCCCTTAACATCCCATAATGAAAGAATGACCATAAATGATATATGGGTGGAGAATAAGTGGGATTTAACCCAAATATCCTTTGAGATCCAACCTCTCTTGATCAATAAAATTAGTCCCATCACTCCAAAGCCTACAAATTAGGATACTCCCATTTAGTCACTTACTATAAATGGTCACTTCTCTAGCAAGACCTCTACACTCTCCTAGGCACCAAATCTGAGGAAAATATGGATTTTGAATGGATTTGGAAAATGAACTACCCTCCAAAAATAAAATTTTTGATTTGGAAATGCTACCATGAGCGTCTTCCTACTAAAAGCTACCTTAATCACATTGGCATAAACATTGACCCAAATTGTACCTTTTGTAAAAATCATAAGGAAACCATTTCTCACATCTTCATGCATTGTACTGTAAAAGAGCTATGGCTGGATTTATGGATAGATATGGAATCCTGGACTCTAATGGATAATTGGCTGATCAATATCCGTGATTATAACTGCCTACTAAAAAATGATGTCATTATTTGGAAAGATTTATTCCCTTTTGTTTTATGGACAATTTGGGTAAATAGAAATAATAACCTTTATAATAACACCACAAACAAAGCTCTCATACAATATGCGTACATGCTATCATAGGAATACAAGCTTTTGACTGATAAAGAAGTTATGTTACAACAAAAAATTTCAATCACTGTCAAATGGCTAAAGCCAACTAATAACTTTATTAAGCTTAATATTGATGGATCTTTTAAGCATACATATTATTTGTGTGGATTTTGGGGGGCTATTCAGGTATACTACATGTAAGTGGATAATTGGCTTTCAAGGGTCTCTACCAATCCCCGTTGCATGCTGAGCTTATGGAACTAAAGACAAGCATGCAAGTTGCCATGACACAAGGTTTCATCAACCTTGAAGTGGAATCAGACTCTACGAATGTTATTAGCTGCTTAGAGAATGGATACACAACTCTTAGTGATATTATTCATGATTGCAGGTCTTTGATGCACCAAGTGAAGGTCCAAACAATTCAGCAAAACTTCAGTGAGGCGAACAAGACAGCTCACAAACTGGCTAAATATGCTACTCAGGAAGGCATCAAGAGGGATCTCGCAATTATGTATCATCCACCATCTTTTGTAATTCCAATATTATCCTATGACTATGATGGGCCTACCCCCATAATTAAGAACATTAGCAAAGATGCATGCTCTAGGCTAGCATCACTTGAAAATAAAAATGCATTCGTGCCATTAGTAGTACATGTAATAGCTTAGTAAGTAATGGTCCTTCGGACAATGCTACCAATGTAAACTCTATGCTTTAATATATATATATATATATATATATATATATATATAAAAGATCCAAGCTTATCAATTTTTTTTTTATAGAAGATTGTAACAATAATCTCTTCATCTACTCTAAAATTAGGTGCTCGAACTTGATATATTACATTAAGTGTCTTATCATAAGAATTTTTAAAATATAATATTTAATTAATGAGTATGGTTATGCTGAAAAATTGGAGAACTTATACCTAATAATATCTATTAGAATGAGATTATATTTTTTCACACATAATATTATATGATGGAAGAGTAAAAATGGCATGTGACTTTAAATTGGCATTTTGAACTATTAATTTTTTTACTTTGGTTCATCCCACTTTTCTTGTTGGGGGGTGGGGGGTGGAGAGTAAATGCATTAAGAAAGAAGCATGAAAATTTACCTTAAAGTACAAAATTTCTCAAAAAATATGACTATATGTTTTTCTTCAAAATCGATATGTATATGACAAACTATTTGATTCTACCTTAACCATTTTTATTTTATTTTTATAAACAATGTTGATGTAATAAATTCTTTATTTTTTCTTCTTCGTGGTCACAGTTAATATATTAGTTTTTTTGTGTAAATATATTCATACTTATTATTATCAATGTTAGTGACTTACCTCAGTAAAGCTTTCGTTCCCTTCAACTTACTCATAATCTGGTGTGGCAATGTAAATAAATGGCATATCTATTTTTCGTTTCTTAGTTTTTCTTTATGTCCTCCTTGACAACTCTTGAAACCAAAAGTCAAAATGAAAACTAATTTAATTTTTTTATTGATATTTCTAGTTTTTCTCTGTTTTTTCTCCAATAAATGATTATCAATTTTCTGTTACAAACAGATGATTACTATCTTTTTTTAGCAATGATTATTATTCCGAAATTTAATATTAGACACTAAATTTTAAAAATAGAAAAAATAATTTAATAACTAAGCTTTTAAATAAATATTTACTGTTTGAAATTTTGATTAAAATGCAAAGGACAAAAATACGAAAATTGTTGTGGACTTTCCTCATAGGAAAATAAAACTTTCTTTTTACTTTTAGTAGTTAGTAGATAGATTATTTTATGGCTTAGTTGATGAGCTGGGACTATTTTGTTTTTTCTTCTCTCTGTAACAAACTTTAAAGTTCTTATAATTTTAAATATTAAAACTTCTTACTTAGTTCAAATAAGAAATGATTTTAAAAAATAGTTATAAGGAAAATAATTAAATGCTATTCCTAAACATTAGAAAAATTAACTGAGTGACAACTTTGTCCAATGTGAACTCTTTTTAAAAGAGTAAAAAAGATGAACGACATTTCACTAAAGACTTTCGTGCTTTTAACTCCATAATACTATCATAGATGTTTCGCTTGTTTAAGTTTAAAATCCATAACACTCTCACTGGCGTTTCCGCATTAAAAGACTGCTTTTCAACGAGTATTCAAACACTGACAATTTTTTCTAAAATCGGTCAAAAAATGGCTACCGTTAATACTCTATTATCTCGTTCACTGATCATCCAGAAGCTTCAGTGTGGGCCAACTGTTTGATTCCCAACTTGCCTAATAATTCTATTCGGCTTATAAGAATAGATAGATAAATATAAATATATGCTTTTCTGTCAAAATTTTCATAAGTTTCATGTTGTATTAAAGGAGGGATAATTGAGCTAAATTGGGTAAACTGGAGCTTATACAAGAGTAAAAACAATTAAAGAACCTCAATAACACTATTAACAAAAGTTACATTTTTTTCCAACAAGAGTTATGGTGGAGTAGTAATCTCATGTTCTAATCTTGAGTATGAAGTCATCTTTGTACTTCGGATTATAGTTTTGAATATGAATTCGTCTTTGTATTTTACCCCCAAAATGAAAACTTTCAGTATAAATCTAAATTTAGCCGGGTGCCAATACGGATATCGGACAAGAACTGGAAACTAAAAGAAATATGACCCTCAACTATTTTAATCTTATATGCTTAAGGGTGTAGCCTAATAATCAATGAAGTAGGTGAAGAACCATGAAATATTAGGTTCAAACCCGAATGGAGACAAAAAATAATAGGTTATTTGTTCATATTTTTTCAAGTCTTGAGTTTTATACAAAGTTAAGGATTAAATAATACTAAAACCTATAATTCAACGATCGAAATTAGAGTTAGCGTATAACTCGAGGACCAAGAGTGCAATCTGCCCTAAAACCCTCACATTCCGAAGTCCAAACTAAAGAAAATCACCGCCAAATATTCCCAGAGTTTCTGCTCAGTCATGGCGGACGAAGAAGCACTCTGTGAAACAGCTCGGAATGGCGACATCAACAAAATCAAATCTCTAATTGAGTCCGGCGCTGATATCACCTACTTCGACAAAGACGGACTTACTCCGCTGATGCACGCCGCCAAGTACGGCCACGCCGAGGTGGTAAAAGCTCTTCTCGATGCTGGTGCCCCATGGAATGCCTTATCTCCTTCAAATGTCTCTGCCGGTGACTTCGCCATGGACGCTGGTCATCAAGATGCATTTGACGTTCTTCTCAATTCCGGTGCTTACTTTTAATCCTTGTATTCTCTTTCTTATATAGCATGATAACTTATGAGAAAATTTATGTGTTATTTTTAAGTGAGATGGAATGTGGAGTAGTAATTTGTGTATTAGCAATACCTGGATAAGACGACTTAAATAAATAAATAAATAAATACTTTATCTTAGTAATATGTGTATTAGTAATATCTTCGCTGAAACTAACTCTATCTTATGTAGCTGACAGCTCCATTTTATGTGATGTTTTCTGACTAGGCACTAGTTTGAGATGTAGATTGATGTCTTTATCATATTAGTGGTAGTGAAAGAGTATATCTAAGAGATGGTTGCAAAATTTAGCCTGGTAATAATGTTATCTGTGGGGTGGTGTCTAACATACTGAAACATCCCAAAATTTAGGGACGGAAGAAATAGTTCGTAGTAAAGAAATGACACAAAAAACTAACTTCTAGAAGTAAATAATTTATCATATTGTTTACAATCAAAAATATAATTTATTATATTGCTATCATTACTTTCTTTAATAAGTACTAGTTGTATATTATTATCATTAATGTTTGTCTATGTTCCCCAATACGTCTGAGAGTCAACTCGATATTATCAGGTAGAAATCTATTAAAAAGTGCGTTTGTAGCCATTACTCACTTTTATGTCGTATGTAGTTCAACTAAAATTCTGAGGCTGCTTAGCTTAATATTACTGATCAAACATGTTTACTCTTCATTATATAGCAATTCAGGCAGAGTTAATCCTTGGAACAATCGCAAGGAAAGAAAATGCAAATGGGAACTCAGATGGGGACTATTTAGAAGATAGAGTTAGTTTCAGCGAAGATAAGATTATGGACGCTGATAGCAAGGCTGTTATGATGGCTTGGGAGAAGCCATTGATGGAAGCTCACGCGAAGGCTATCTGCTCAAATGGTGGCCACATACTGAACATTGGATTTGGGATGGGCCTCGTAGATACTGCCATACAGCAATATGCGCCTTTGTCGCACACTATCATTGAAGCTCATCCAGAGGTCTATGATCGTATGATACGCGCCGGGTGGGGTGAGAAGGAGAATGTGAAAATCATATTTGGTCGGTGGCAAGATGTCATTTCAGTACTTGAATCTTATGATGGTAAACTCCTACTTTTGGCCTTCCCAGCTTCAAAAGAAGAATGAAACTGTTTACTCAACATATGCTAATAATACACTTGCTTTTGGTTTTACTGCTGTGTTGCTTGTGTCGTGAATTTGTTCCTCATAGATTTTCAGTTATTTAAATAAATAAATCACTTTCTCTTATCATAACTATAAGCTACAAAGGGAACATGAGGATATCCTACTTCAAAATTTCACTGCACTTAGTTAGTTTAGCGTGGAAAATTTGAAAACCTTGAAGGAAACATCCCATCAATGTAACAACAACAACAACAACAACAAACCCAGTGTAATCCCACAAGTGGGGTCTGGGGAGGGTAGTGTATACACAACCTTACCCTACCTTGTGAAGGTACAGATGCTATTTCTTATAGATACTCGGCTCAAGCAAAGCAGAGTCATAGAAGTTTTTAAAAAGAAATACAATAGTGGAAAAACCATGAAAGAGAAGCAATATCATTCTTGTTATCATCAATGTATCATTTGTAAATATCAAGTCCCCCCCCCGGCGGTTTATTGGGTTTATGAACTTAGAGACACAGTTGTACATAAAATTAATTTCCTCTCTAAAAAACTTTGTAGGAGGTTGGGAGGCTGTCCTCTTAAATGTTTATCTTCATGCGGGAGTGATTTTTTTTTGAGCTAACAAGTGTTGATTTAATATGTTGATTCTTGTTGTTCCAATGACATTAATGCCTCACAACCAACAATATACTATAGACGGTAAAATCTATTATCAATCAGGGAAGGAAGGGGGCATTGACAGCAAAAGTAATCAAGATCGTAATAATAAAATGAAGAGCACATAGTAAACAAAGATGGGGGGCGGTGGTTTTTATTGATAGCGCCTGTCCACAATCGTTACAGGGTTTTGTTGAAGCAGAAAGGTACAGAGTATTCTATCTAGTAAGAAAATTAAAGGTTGCAGCAGTGGAAGTTGTAAAATGAGCAGTGTAATTGGTTTTGTGACTAAGCTGATAGTAGTATGTTCGGATGTTCGATTGTGGAAGGTCTGACAACCCATTTGTAGAACGGGAGACTTGGTTATCTCAGAGTCCAAGTACTGTTGGAGTCTCTAAAGACAAGGATGTGAGTTAGTTGGGTAAGACCATGGCCAAATATCTCAGGGTTGGTTGAGGAATCCAGTGGACTCTCAGCCTTATTCCTTTGGACTTGAGTGGAGACAATAACGTCAGTGAGCTGTGGGCCAGGCATGTGGAGGTCGTGATTCATGGCCAAAGATCCACGTATTGAAGTTCCTGAGCATAGTACTTTGATGTGATTGGGGTCATGTAATCTATCATGGAATGTCATACAATGGTTCTGCGGCTCTTATCATATAGAGTTGGTTCAGGACCGTTTAGCTAAGCACGTAACAGGCACGATTTATTTTGAACACTACACATATGATGCTCTATAACTTGCAAAAACAATAACACAACTAATAGAAGGCATGCCGGAAAAAAAGTTATAGATCTCCGACATTGCAAACTTGATCATGGGAGTTAATTATTCAAGATCAGATCTCTTTTGCTAGGTTGAAGTTCAGCTTCTATCTGTTGCCTTCTTTTTCTCAGCTTTGTGATTTTATCTTAATGTGAGTCTACTTTGTTCTGCAGGCATATTTTTTGATACTTATGGGGAATATTACGAAGATATGCGGGAATTTCATCAACATCTTCCTAGATTGTTGAAGCCTGGTGGTATCTATTCATTTTTTAATGGTCTATGTGGAGGTAACCCTTTCTTTCATATCGTTTACTGCCAGATAGTCTCCTTAGAACTTGAGAGTTTGGGATATTCTACGCAGCTGATACCATTACCAGTGAAGAATTGTTTAAGTGAAACAGTTTGGGAGGGTGTTAAACAGAAGTACTGGCAGTTAGATACATATTACCTCCCTGTTTGTCAGTCTATGAGCGAATCAGAATGATATTCTCTTCTAGCAGCACTGATAATCTGATGTCAGATGAATGTCTCCTAGGCTTCGTTTCTTTGCTTGTTGTGTATGCATTTTGTAACGAATTTAATAGTGGTAGTAACTTTCATTTGCCTTTTACTCTTTTAATGGTATCCTTTTCTCAATTTAGCTTCGTACGAGGAAAAAATTATGTTACCTTCTTGATTATGTTTGTCGGACGGAATGTGCCTTTACTCCAAGGGGATTATTTAGGTGCAAATTGAGTCACAAGATATAGTCAATGACTGAGATAAGCCAGAAAGCCAATTGTATTTATCCATATTGTGTGGGTACATAATAATCAGGCAAGTAAAACACCAGTCTTTTGCTGGACAAGTCAACCAACATTTTCCTTGCCTAGATGCTAGAATTGCCTAGGCCTCTTAATTATAGGTCAGGGCTATTTGTTCAGTTGGTGGAATATTAGAGGAGTAGCTGCTGCACACTAGTAATTATTTTATAGGAATATTTGCACTTGTACATTTGCAGTGAATGACTTAGAATTAGCATAATCATGTCCAACTGAAAGCAATTGGGCTAGCAACAACATGTTGTCCATCTGACCATTCCAGTTGAGCAAAGCTAGTTGTGCCTGATGGCTTGGAACTAGCAGTGAATGTCACAGTGTAGGTTTTCTTTTCGTTCTTTCGACTGAAAGTAAGTGTTTGTGGTTCAACCAGAATCTTCACTTCCTGCATTTCAGAATAGACTGAGGCCTTGTATGTAGCTGGATTTCCCACGTTTGTTAGAGTCCTCATATATCTAGTCACTGTGGGTGCACTACTATTTGCATGTTCGCCCCAGGCCGTTTCCAAAGGAATGGCAAAAGATGGATAATTAAGGTCAGCAACTCTATATTCCTTATTGTTTTCACAGGAAATGTCTCGCTTCGCGATGACCTTGATCATACTTGGACTGTAGTCCAGGGCACAAAGGAAGTTTATATAGTCATCGACTGTGAGATCATACACTAAACCAGGATTCAGAGCTGCTGCTGGATTCACATGTCCAGCGCCATGATCAAATGGTGTAGATGACATTCCTGTTGCAACATCCTCTATCATTTTTCCGTTCTTGTATGTGCTGTAACCTGTAGTCATCAGTGCTGACCTTATAGCTGCTGGACTCCATTCTGGATGGGCCGCTTTGAGTAGTGCTGCAAGCCCACTTACATGGGGACATGACATGGAAGTTCCAGAGATGATGTTGAAACCCACATTCCTGGTGTCTTCTGGCAAACCTGTTGGTCCAACTTTTCCTGTCCAACCAGCGAGAATATTGACACCTGGTGCTATCAAATCAGGTTTAAGTATCTCCGGTGTGATTGGGTTTGGCCCTCTGGAACTAAAAGCTGCGACGACCGGTGATGGTTGAACACCCAACTTGGTACCTCCAAATGCAATTGTGGTAGTTGGATTACTGTCAGAAGCAATGTACCTTTTGATCATGTCACCAGCAGTTTGACCAACTGCAGCTGTTGGTATGAGATGTGCATCAGCAACTAACTCATCTCCGTAAGAGTCTGTGTTTGCCAAAATCATCCCTATTCCACCAGCATCTTTGACAACCAAACCCTTCTGTGCCCTTGCATTCATCCCCCGGTCACATACAACAATTTTCCCAGCAACTTTTTCTGGAATCAGACTACCACTTGTGCATAAATTGCCATTTGATGCTTGGCTGGCATTTCCAGCATACACCAGTGGCATCACAGAACTAGGTAATGCCTTTCCACTGTAAAGTGATACTCCATTGAATTTTTTTCCATTTCCAATGCTAATATATGCTGGGAATTCACGGTCCATGGTCCCTGCACCTACAGTAGTTATCCATGGTGCAACGTTGGAGAGGGATCCAGAGCCTGGCCCGCCATTCCCAGCCGAGCACGAGACGAAGATTCCTTGAGAAGCTGCAGAAAATGCTCCAATTGCTATTATATCCCTGTAATAATCAGAAATTGTGCCACCAAGGGACAGTGAGAGTACATTTACACCATCTATGACGGCCTGGTCCATCCCTGCTAGTATGTCGCTGCTAAAACATCCTCCAGCCCAACATACTTTATATGCAGCCACTCTTGCGTGTGAAGCCATCCCACGTGCTGTACCAGCAGCATAACCAAAGAGGCTAGCTCCAGTTACAATCGAGCCAGCTGCTGTAGTTGCAGTGTGTGTCCCATGGCCATCATCATCCCTTGGTGACTTGGATTCCGTGGTCTCATCAATTGCCCCGAAAGCTGCTTCATAACCTTGTGAGAAAAACCTTGCACCAATGAGTTTCCGGTTACAGCTTGATTCTTTGAAGTTCTTGCCAATTTGGCACTCACCCTTCCAGCTCGTAGGGACTGGACCTAGTCCAGTGTCATCAAAACTTTTTGATTCAGGCCAAACACCAGTGTCCAGCACTCCAATAATGACCTCACTCCTTGTTTCAGCTTGAAGAAAGAATGATTTACTTTCACGTCCTTCAAGTCCCAGAAATGTAGGGGATCGAGTGGTATGAAGCTCGTATCTCACTTCCTCGTGGACCGAGAGAATTCCAGGTTGCTGTTCAAGTGATTTGGCTTCATCATCTGTTAGCTGTGTTGAGTAGCCATGGATGACATTGTTGTAGGTGTAAAGCATGTTGGCGCCTTTGGATACTGACTTCAAAGATGAGTCATACCACAGAGTATGATCATCAAAATCAGCAGGCATGTTGGACTTGTCCATGTGGATTATGTAAGTCTTCCTCTGGTTCTGGCCAGCATCAACAAATACATGAAACAACACTAGGACTAGTGTTGAGAGAACCATAATCCCGGGTCTTTTCATCTTTCTGCGGTTCTTAGTGTCAGGTAACCAGAAAATAAGTTCTCTACTGAAAGGGAAGAGTTACTTTCCTTTGGTAGAGAGGGGTTGGGTGCTAACTGGCTATTATATGAATGCTGATAATGGTTCATTGAGGGGAATTCACGGGGGCTTATTTATAGAGTAGCCAAGGAGTGTTCGAATACAATTCCTTGGCGTCAAGATTTCTGTGTTGATCTATGACCCACTTAGTTGAAATATTTGAATCATGTCAAAGATTCAACTATTTAATTTCCCAATCAAATGATGCAGCTTTTAGGAGAATCTTTTTTCTATCAATTTGGGTTGAGTGGTGACAATATTGTTTTGTACTCTGTCTGATGCAGATCAAGTGGAAGGTAAGATTGTACGCTGTCTGTCCACTCGTGTGTGTAGCTTTTTACCTTTATACTAACAGAACAACACGGGCCTCCCAAGATTTAGTTTATTTCCTCTGTTACATATAAAATTATTACTGAAAGGTTATAGAGAAAAAAACAAAGGTCTAAAGTAAAGCAGTATTTCAAGTGGTCTCAGAATTGAAAGATGCAGTTTTAAAGCAGGACTTGTACGAAGATGTTGCCATCTCTATTTACGGTCAGACATCTTTATAACAGTTATTCACCGTAAAAATTAAGTTTTTTATGGAATCAGTTTTTATGCTATGTTGTAATATATGTTCTTTATAATGACACTGTTATAAAATGAGGGAGACCGACTATTTCTTGTATGGCTGGAAGTGATGTGCACTTGATTAGGATAAGAAACTTGTGCACTACATACTTTGAATGGAGAAATTTTTCTTAGCAATGCTGAAATTAAGGCGGTTTTTTCTGTTGAACAGTTTATTTGGAATATTTTTGAAATTGTAAGTGAATTTATTTTCCTTCTTACGGCGATCCATTGTTTAAATATTTTACCCGAAATTAAGAGAAAAGAGTTGTCCTTCCAACGATATCAATAAAACTGTAACTTTGTTTTTCCAACATCAATAAAATTGTAAGTGATTGAGAGAATTTTAGCATGACTTCCGAGCAAGGAAGAGAATAATAGACATAACTCTGAGCAAGGATGATATGCATAAGTTGAGAAATGTTCCAATTTGAAGTTGTTTTAAAAGGCAGAATTGGGACTAGCCCTGGGGCGGAGCATTCGTAAAATACCCCTGGGCTTATGTGTGGGGCTGAGTTCCATGAGAGCTACGCCTCGGCCATCGGGGCCTACATCCCCGACACGCACAACGTCCGGCGCATTGGGCTCACATAATAGAACTTTATGCAATTGCGTGTAACTAACCTTGTAAATTCTCAAATTTTCTTAATAAATTGTTGATTATTCAACTTACTTTTTTTTAATCATAAATTATTAAGTAGAGAGTATTTTATGTCATAATTAAAATAAAAATTATTGCACGTTATCCACTATGACTGCTATGATAGTAAATTTTAAATAAGTCTTTTATTTAAAAGTATTTATTTATTAATTTTTGTTATGTCTTCATTATATAATAGGCCATAATTTATTTGTAATTATTTTCTAAATATTATTTTTTTCACGTTTACGAGATACAATACTTACTAATTTAATAGCTCAGTATTAACTAGTAACTATTTACAAATAATTAGTTATCATGGTATAGTATGGTGAATTGTGTGCCGCTTTATTAACTTGTTGAAACTTAAAAATAAATGATGCTAAAGAATCATATTTAAATTGCGAATTATATTTTTATATAAATTCCCTTTTAAACAGAAAGCATATTAAATAAAAGGAGTATTTAAAAAAAAATCAAATTATAATATTGAAATTCTTTCCAGATTCATTACTCCTTAAGAGATGTTGCAACTAATTTGCATATTATGATATATGTCATACTTTTCGTATTATTCATAGTTGAATTAT
>ML338264.1:0-51835 GCA_005239505.1 Nicotiana paniculata
AATGCAGAACTAATCCGAAAAGGACACGTGGTATGAGCATTAAATGGAAGTGACAAACGACGCTTATGGTGCACAGAAGGATACAATGATTCAAGGAAAAGTGGCGGCAAAATATTCCCGCCATAAATGAATATCCACTTACCAAATATTAATCGTTAAATATATGGTAAGTGGGGGACTATCTGTATTGGTAAAAAAGAGTTTCACACGTAAGCCAGCTTTTGACAACTCAGCCAGTCACGTGAACACAGGAAAACGCGACAGCTGAATGTGATTCTTTGAAGAGGTACGATACAAAGAGGCACGGTTCAGTAAACCCACGAACTTATCAGCCACGGGAAACTCAACTTGATCAAAACGAGAGAGAGGCACGGTCAAAATGAATCTAGACAAAGCTACGGGTAGATCCAAGGACCTACAATTGATTACTCGAATGTTATGTAACGGAACCCCAATTACCGTTATCCTTTGTAACGCCTCATGAATGTCATAATTAGCCATTAATGAGTAACCATAGAAAGAGTCGTACGTTATAAGAATCTCCTATATAGGGTAGGGGAATACAACTTGTAAAGGCATCTGATTCTCGAATACAATCAACTTCGATTTTCTATATTTCTGTAATATTGTCTATTATTCATTTTTTTCCATTACCTTGATTATCAGTAACCCGTATTCATCTTAAAATAAGCTTTAGTCAAATGATCTAATTCTTTGGTTAAACAATGTTTTGATCAGTTCTCAAAAGTTTCAGGACTTCATGCTACATGGAAAAGAGTTCACTCTATATAGCAGGTGTTACCAGGGAGTTCAAGGATAAAATGTTGAATGATCTTCAATTAACAGAAGGCAGTTTTCCTTTTAAGTATTTGGGAGTGCCTTTGTCTACAAAGAAGATCACATACAACAATGCATGCCTCTAGTTGAAAGAATTGTGAACAGAATTAGAAGCTGGACATCTAAATTCCTATCATACGTAGGCAGAGTACAACTCATTAATAGTGTATTATTTGAAATGCAAACTTATTGGGCTCAAGTTTTTCTTATCCCAAAAAAGATTTTCAAATTGGTGAATAGAATTTGCAGGAACTACTTATGGATCGGCAGCAATGAGGGAACTGATAGAGCTCCTATAGCATGGATGACTTTATGCAAACCAAAAGCTGTTGGGGGGGAGGGGTTAAATATCATCAACTATGAGAGATGGAACAAAGCTGCATTGACAAAGCTGCTATGGGCTGTAGTGAACAAAAAAGACAAACTATAGGTTAAATGGATTCATTGTCAGTACATAAAGAAGAAATATATAGCTAATATGGAAGCTCCTAAACAAGCTAGCTGGCTGGTGAGGAAGATTTTCTCTGCAAGGGAGTGGTGGGCAAATGATATGAGAAGTATACAGTCATGTACTTAGAATAGGAAGTTTAGCATCAGACATGCATATCTTCAAACTACACCAAGACTGCCCAGAGTACACTGGAAATCATTAGTGATGATCAAAGGGATTTTACCAAAACAGTAGTTTATATTGTGGATGGCGATGCAAAGAAGAATGGCAACTATGGACAGACTAATCGAATGGGGAATCCATGTAGACTAATCGTGTGTACTATGTGGAAGAGATATGGATGAGACACATGAACACCTATTCTTTGAGTGTTCATATTCTCAGAAGCTTTGGAATGGTATGTTAAATTGGATAGGACATCACAGAGCAATTGGCAGCTGGGATATAGAAGTGCAGTGGTTAATTAAGAATGTTAATAACAGGAATCCAAAGAAAGCTTTGTTAGGAGTTGTATTTGCTGCTGTGGTATAAAACATATGGATGGAATGAAATGATAAAAGATTTCAACAATGCAAAAGAGAGGTGAAGGATAGAGCCAAAGACATTGATGTTCAAGTACACATTGTTGGACAGTCGAAAACCAAGTGGTTACCAATTCTGGAGTTGCTAAATTGCTATCCTGTTTTTCATAACACTTAGGAGAGTTTATAGTGTTTGAATTAACTAAGCATAACTCTATCTAGCAACCAAACAACCCTTTACTTGTTCTATCTTGTCAAACTCGGTTGGATATCCACTTTTTTTTAAGTATTACTATATGGTACTCGATACTTCTGACCCAACTAATTCACCATCAAAGTGAGAGCAGCTTTCTACTAGAAATTTTTATTTTCCGAGTAAGAATGAGAGGATTTCTCATCATCCATCCAATAATATTATGGTATTCACCCCTTTATTCATTTAACCAAATAGCGGGAAATAAGAAAATAAAAATAAAAAAACGCCGAATCTCAATCTTGCCCCCCCCCCCCCCCCNCGTTTGGTAGGAGGTATTAGAAAAAATAATGCAAGCATTAGTTCTATACATTACTAATACCTTATTTGGTATATTTTTTCAACCTGTGTATAACTGATACTTGTATTAGTTATATATGATACTTGACATTATCCTATGCATAAGTAATGCATAGAAAATCATGACATTAGTAATGCCAAGGTTATTAATGTATGCATTAACATGGTTAAAGACAAAATTATCCTTAAAGCCCCTTAAAGCTAAAAAATATGGAGGGTATTTTTATAAACAACTACTTTTCATAAAAATTATGCAATACATTATAATTTTAATACACCACGCCAAACAGTAGATACGAAATAATATCCGCATAACTAATGCTTGCATCAGTAACTCATACATTATTAATCCATGCATTATTAATACAGCTTATTCCGCACTATTGTTGTACAGGTGCCAAACGACCCCTTGCTCTTCCCTTCGTTTCTTCTCTTTCTCCTTAAAATCCTAAATACCATAACTATTCCAATTCCAAAAATCCATCGAGATAGGCAAAAAGGTACATGATTTCACGATTTCCCCAACCCCATTTTCTTAGTATGTAAATCTTGAATTTTACTCAATTTATTTCTAATTTTCTATCACAGAAATGACTACTTACGCAGAAGATTATTCTCAATTTGGTATGTCGGTGGAGGTAAATCCCATCCATTTCTACACTTAATTCAAAATTTTCACAATTTGGGGTTTATATTTGTGTGTATGTTCTACTGTATACAGGAAAAAAGACAAGCTTGTAGCAGAGGTGATTCGTTATGTATTATTCATGACCGAACAGAATTCAGGATGTCCTATAAAGAGGGAGGATTTAACACAATTGATTACTGGCAAGAATTACCGTCAAAAAAATTTACCTGCTTTTGTTATTAATGAAGCAAAATTGAAGTTTTCTTCCATTTTTGGCTTTGAAATGAGGGAACTTCAGCGCTCTCGTTCGTCTACTCAAACGCCCGCTCCTTTCAGCAAGGTTTTGTTTAAATTATTGCTCTTAATACTCCAATTATAAATATGAGAACTTTTCTCTTTTGGGTCGTTTTATATGAGGAACCGGGATTTAAACTTGATTGGGTTCAAGATTCCACTAAACTTAGTGGCCATCTTAGTTAGTGGGTTCGAAATTTTAATATTTGTGCATATTTTGTAAATTATATATATACACACACATCACTTAGGGTCTAAGCCAAAGGTAGTGAGAACTTTCTTATTTGCCCATTTTGCTTCTTCAAAGTTTTAGTTGTATTAAGTAATTAGAACTTCAAATTATGTGCCCCAAACTTTGTTCTAGTGGTAAGAGTGCGACACGTGATGTATGAGTTAGGTGCAAGTCAAGTGTTTGAACTTTGTTAAATACAAAAGTAAAACCGAATATATAAGTAGATAAGGGTAGAGAAGCTATCCGAATATCGAGCGACTTTCGAACTTTATTTCCACTGGCTTCTCGGGAATTTCTCGGTTATCAATAAAACTCCACATATGTGAATCTTAGTGTAGCATAGGCCTTTAAATGGGCGATATGCCATTTTTTTCCTTCAATTAGCTAGAGTGTCATCTAAATTCGAATTCCTGCGATATTTAAGAAGAAGGGCCTCTATCAAATACGCTAAGTAAATTGGTAGAAGTTTTCAGGGATTTTGATCTTTTTTGTTTTCTATATTTACTTTTAGAATACAACAACAACAACAACAATCACCCAATATAATCTCACAAGTGGGGTTTGGGCAGGGTAGGATGTACGCAGCCTTACCCCTACCCTGGAAGGGTAAAAAGACTGTTTCCGATAGACCCTCGGCTAAAGAAGGTGAAAGAAGCCCTGATAGCAAGTAATAGCAAGACAAATAGTTAGAAAACTAAATCGAAGATAGCAATAGAGAATATGAAAGAGGTACCGATAACAAGTAATAGCAAGATAATATATTTAGAAAACTAAATCCAAGGCTGCAACGAGAATATGAACGAAGTACTGCTAGCAAACTACGAAATTACCGATGGCAAGTAATAACGGAACAAGACATGCAAATATAGCAAACTAAGGAAAAAATGGTACCGTACTAGCACTAATACTATCGAACTTGAGAAGACAAAGGGAACCGCACGACTACCTACTTACCTTCTACCCTAATCTTCAACCTCCACACCTTTCTATCTAGGGTCATGTCCTCGGTTAGCTCAAGTTGCTCCATGTCCGCCTGATCACCTCTCCCCAAGACTTTTTTGACCTACCTCTACCCCGCCTCTCACCTCCCAAGGCCAACCTCTCACATCTCCTGACTGGGGCATCTGTGCTTCTCCTCTTAATATGCCCGAACCATCTCAACCTCGCCTTACAAATCTTTGCCTCCATAGGGGCCACTCCCACCTTGTCCCGAATAATTTCATTCCTAATTCTATCCGACCTAGTATGCCCACTCATCCATCTCAACATCCTCATTTTCACTACTTTCATCTGCTGGACATGGGAGCTTTTGAATGGCCAACACTCTGCCCCATACAACATAGTCGGTCTAACCACTACCTCGTAGAACTTACCCTTAAGTCTCAACGACACATTCTTATCACACAAGACTCAAGACACCGGAAGCGAGCCTCCACTTCATCCACCCTGTTCCGATACGGTGTGTGATATCCTCATCTATCTCCCCATCCTTCTGAATTATAGACCGTCGATACTTGAAACTCTCTCTCCTGGGAATGACTTGCGTATCGAGCCTCACATCCCCGTCCGCCTCCTGGGTAACACCGTTGAACTTGCACTCCAAGTATTTTGTCTTGGTCCTGCTCAACTTGAAACCCTTAGACTCCAGAGTATGTCTCTAGACCTCCAGCCTCTCGTTAACGCCACCTCGCGTCTCATTAATCAGGACTATGTCATCCGGAAATAACAAGCACCAAGACACCTCCCCTTGAGTAGAAATTAAGGATACCACTCACCTAGAAATTTTATCAATCCCTAAGCTTCCACTAGATGTCATAGCACAGGCATTCAGTCTCATGAGGAAGGCGAAGAGCCTCTTTTGATGCGCAAAATATAGCCGGTTTTAAGCCGGATAAGGAAGAACAGGTTGCAGAAGGTCAATGGTGAACATTAGCATTCATTTTAGTGTGAAATAAGGGTCGTAAAATAGCAGAATGGATACAGAGAATTCACATAGCCAATGCCAACTAGTTTAGGATTAAGCTGTAGTTGATTTTACTGAGTAGTTCAAAACTTGCATTATTTCCATATGGTGTTACATATTCTTTAGGTCGTCGATTTAGCTTCTTTATTTATCAAAAAGAAGAAGAATTCTGTAGGCATACCATTGAAAACTCCTGTTGCATTCTGTCTGAATATCTCTTAGATTCATAGTAGGAAGTGTGTATATTTGCTCCTTATATTAAGCTATAATCTTCATGAACAAACTGCAGTTGCAACTCTCATTATATAAGGAGTATATTAGTAGTGTTAGATATTGGGGCTGCAAAATGGAATTCATCAGATCAAGCTGCAAACTTCTTATAGTGTTTGTTAAGCTCATTGGAATCATAGGCTGCATATTTTGGTATTTAATGTGCATCTCCAATACGACTTTTTCATGATGGACAGTGGCAGCTGATGCGAAGTCGTATATCCTCATAAGTCAGCTACCCAAAAATGTATACGAGGCATGTGTGCAGGATGAAAACAAATCACATGTCACTGGTCTTACTTTTGTGGTTATTAGCATTGTTCATCTCGCTGGAGGCAAAATTACAGAAGGTATGTTTGCATTTCGAGTTGTATTTGAACATATTTAACTATTCCTATTTTCTCTGTGTCGGTTACTTGCTAATATCTAATGAGAAATTAAACTTAAAATTGCTGCCATGAATGTCTTGAAGAAAATCTTTGGCGTTAGTTGAGAAGGCTGGGATTTTCTGAAACTGATGAAAGCCATCCTGTTCATGGAAACCTCAAACTGGCATTGGAAGCACTTGTTCAACAAAGGTTAGAGCTGACAAACCGGAGGAGTCCATGTCCATGACTCTCAGTTCTGCTTTCTGGTGTTAAGTTTTTCTTTTTGCACCTTCAGATATTTGCACAAAGAGAAAGTTAATGGCCCTGAAGGTAATACAACGTTTTATGAACTTGCTGAGAGGGCACTAGACGAGCCAATTAATGATGGAATGAAAGAGTATATATCAAAGGTATAATTCAGACTTTTGGCATGTCTTATATTTTTAGTATTCTATTATTGCTTGAATGTACACTGGGCCATTGTTAGTGCACACTAGGTCATCTGTTTCCGTTGGCCTATTTCTTTGTTGCTACTGTCTATTTATTGCTTCTTTTTCACTATTCATGAGCCGAAGGTCTATCGAAAACAGCCTCTCTACCTTCCTAAGGTAGGGGTAAGGTCTGTGGAGACACTACCCTCTCCAAACCCCACTTGTGGGATTTCATTAGGTATGTTGTTGTTGTTGTATTATTGCTTGAATGACGCTATGTCCATGTTGTGCAAGGGTATGAGTTTAAGAGAGTTGCATAAACCTTGATCATGAACTTGGAGTTGGATATACCTTGATCATGAACATCATGAACTTCCAATCATTTTCTTTTTAAACGTTTGCTGCGTCCTTATGGTTCCTGAATAGTTATTTGAGTAGATCTGTGCGACAAATATATTGTACTAATTAGTATCTGTTTAGAAGTATTAATACAGCCCCTCTTCCAGCTAAAGTCTTGAATTGGTATTTGTTGGGATATTATTCAGCAGCATACCATGCATCTATCTTAATCATATATTTTGTACAGTTTTGTCAAAGGCTCACTTAAGGCGCAGTTACACCCTGGAGTTAGGTGCAAAATTGGTTGAGCACTTGACCTCGCTTGGTTTGCGCTTAAATGCAGTCACCAAGGCAGTAAATAGTGCAGGCAGCCAGGCCTGCACCAAGTTCATCTGTCCATACAATTGTTATTTATGCTTATAATATTGGTAATTTAACTAAGTTGTTAATATTGGTATCTCCAAAGAAATGCTGTTAGGGGAGAAAATATTCATCTAAGCTCGGAGGACTCCACTACATGCAACAGCAACTAGATGCTATATGAACACAACTATTGTTAGTTGAAACAATCTCCAATAGGTAACCATCTTTTCCAACAACCTTCAAGCGATAAGGTTCTAAATCAATTCTTGATAAGGAGCGATTCTCCGTAAGTGGATCTTATCTGGGGTGATCCGGTATGAGCTAAAGAGTTTCAGATGCCGGATAACTAAATAAGAAACAGTTAAAGACTCAGTTCGAAATGAATTTGGCTTGACAATATGAATCCTCATTGATAATTTTCTCCATTTAAATGGGCGGTTAAACAAATATCCCCTAATGTGTGTGTTTTTTTCTTTGTTTATTTTTCGTGTTTTCTCCCATTTAAGTGTATTAGATTATTGAAAATGTTTTGCCACTACTTAATACTATCATTACATGCATTTTGCCACTAACTGTCATCTTTAACCGATTTGACAATAACATCAAAACAAATGATATAAGTTGTTTTTATGAAAGATATACTCAAGTTTCAGTAATTATTCTAATAATAACACCGAACTTGAGCAAAAATTATTAAATTCATACGAACACGTACATGATATAGCAGCTCTGCCCCTCTATACTTTCCACTATAGTAGACATAGTTAGGTCTCAAAGGTTCACGTGAGTCATTTAATTAAAAATTACATAATTGTGATTTCTTACATTATTTTTGAAGTCTATCCAATTATACATGCATGATGCATTATAGTAGCCTTTATGCTTTGTCATACTAAATCTAAACCTTATCTTGGTCCAAAATTTGCTAATAATTATACCTTTACCGTCCTATACTAGTATAGTGGGCACACAACAGCGTTTTATGAAACCTTCCGTGCAAGGAAAATGCCTCTTTCCACTTATAGTTAAATTAAGGAATTTGAGTGTTAATTTTTATAGATGTAAGAGGTTTTACTATAAATAGAAGTACTAATATTCTTCTCAATCATATATTTTTAACTTTAATTGTCACATTAAAAATAATTCTCAATTATATATATTAATATGAGAAAAACAGAAATAATTGGGAGCTTGGCTGGTGGAATTTGAAACTTTTATGTAGATACATAATTGGTACTTCTAATTTATTATTATCCCTTTTCTATATTATGGATGCGAAAAAGAAAAAGAAAAAGAAAATAATAAAAATATTCAATAGAATTTATCATATAACTCATAAGCAAACGTTCAACTTCAAATTGAATTACAGAGAAAGGATACTTAGTTGTTTTACACCACATGGAATTGATGAACCTGAAGCTCAAAAAAGAACTCACATGGTGGATAGAAAGAAAAATTAGAACTAACATTAGCATCCCACTAGACGAACCTTAAATCAGTACGCTGAACGAGCGCGACATTACATCATATTTCTATATTTGAAAATAATTTAGCTTTAAAATTTTATTTTCTCCCACGCTGACATGGTTCTATAGCCAAAGGCGGATCCAGAATTTCAAGAGGATGAGTGCACTATTATAATGAGGTGGATCTAGCATTCTCTATTGATAGATTTAACAGTAGTTTCTTACCCTGAACCCACTCAACTTTAAAATTATAGGTTCAAAATTAAACTTTTTGAAATTTTATTGATTTTCACACACACACACACACTATATATATATATATATATATATACCCAATGTCGAAAACAAGACCGTCCAGAGTGGGTTTTGAACCGTAAATTTACTTGTAGAGGTGCACCTAATAATTATTGCTCCACAGGAATCCTTGAGCATAGGTTCACACACATATATTTAATTAATTTTGAAGAAATATAACATTGTTATACATGATTTAGGAAAATGAGTATAGATTCACGTGAACCCATGCACAAAGAGGTAGATACGCCCCTGTCTATAGCTACAAAAAGCTTATGTCATAAGAGAGAAAGACAATAAATTTAAAAAAAAAAAAAATTAAGCGTATCGAAACAAGCACCTACACATAAAATGAAAGAGAGAGTACATAGTAAGGAAAAAGGGACGGAGGAACTCATAGAGCTCGTTTGGATTGGCTTATTTTAAGTGATTTTCAGCCAAAATAGTTTTTAAGACATTTTGTAGTGTTTGGATAAAATAAAAAAAAGTATTTTTAAGCACTTATTTTTAAGTCAAAATGATAAAAAATAAGCCTAAAGTCAAAAGCAAGAATTTCTAACTTATAACTTTTGACTTAAAAATTACTTACAACAAGCTCATCCAGACGGGCTCATAGTCCCATCAAATACAATTTCAATAGGCATTAGAGTCGCAATGACTTAGGTAAGTTTTAGTTCTATCACAGTAATATCAGTATGTTCCTTTTCTCATTTCCCTCGTCTATTACTACGGCCCATCCCCAAAAGCAAAACAAAGATAAAAGGAGATTTTTCATAAACCGCTATAATTTAGAGCTTTGAAATAGTCATTTTTCTAATCATCGTTCGTAGCTACTATTCAACTATTACTAATTTGTATCACTTGTATTCGTTCGCGCAACGAATACAACGTGTATCAACTGTATTCGTTCGTGGAGTTGTATTCATTCGTGCAACGAATAAAATTAAGGCGAAATACATAAATACAGAAAAATAAGTAGAACTCAAGGCCTTCGCTAACCAAGCGGCCGCTCTAACCAACTAAGCTCCGAGAACTTGTTGCTCTCTTGTTTTAGTTTAAAACAATTAATCCCTTATTTCATGAATTTGCTATAAAATTTAAATATAGCTACAAATGATAAATTTATTAAAAGTATAGCGATGACCGATAAATACAATGTAAATGTTTGATGTGTCACGTAATTTTTCCAAAGAAAAAACCACCAATTTAATGGCTCAGTAAACTTTAAAAAAATATTTCTTTTCGAAAGAACTATATTACACACCATTTTTCCTGTTCACTCATCAGCATCCCATCCCCATTGTCCAAAGATCCACACATTTGGTAGTCAACCCATTCTGATCTACAATGACGGTCAGGCCCAAGCCCAATTAATTCAATTTATCCCAGTTCCAATTTATCTGGGACTAAGAATTTAAGATAGCAAAATAAATTGAGATATAGAATTAATCAAATGAGTTAATTTTATTTAGATGTAAAAATTGTTATATACTAGTAATAAATATCCATTACTTCAGACGCCTTTCATATTCTCAACAACTATTAAACGACGAGAGGGCCCCGAAAACTCCCAAAGAACGGAACAAAGCTTTTCGATTCACTCCTCGTTCTCTCTTAAATGAATAAAGCTCGACCTGAGCCAAGTCTTCGCTGTTGCTAGCAAGATTAGTTTACATGTCCCTTTCATATATGGTAAATTCTCCTCCGTAAGTCCTTTATATTTTCGAATTGGACGGAACCACTTACATTACAATCAAAAAAATGAATTATATATGAAGAACTTTGAGAACAATACAACAACAAATCCAGTTTAATCTTATAAGTGAGGTCTGGGAAAGACGCAAACCTTTATCCCTGCTCAATAAAGGTAGTAAAGACATTGCAATAATTAGTGACACAGTTCTTACTTGATTCACATGGCATTACATGTTTGTGAAACGACAAGGCACCAAATAACATTAAATCCTTGGACCACAAACCATAATAAAAATTACAAACACTTACTATTTTCCTCCAAAGATGAATGATTCAGACGTTGTTGTCCGTGTTTTTTCTAAGTAGTTTCTACTTCCCTTAGGATAGCTGCTAGGTGCATTGTCTTCATTGATGTTATAACCTTAATTTTCAAATGGGCCGGGGCCATAAAATCGATAGCTGCAACATTTGTCAGTACAACCAACATTATTATTTCTTGTTTAAGCTCTCTTATGATTGGATTCTTCTGAAAATTTTAATGGTAGTGGAAGCAAGCAAATGAAATTATTCCTTTTTGAGAAGGAAGGGCCCTACCCCGCATTATTTCAATTTTACGTACAGTGGCCGATGCAAGATTTTAAATTTAATGGTTGAATTCAGAGGTGTTCAAACCGAATCGGAAAACAGTACTAAATCGAAAAACCAAATTAAATTGATTAAAAATTCCGATTAAGTTTGGTTGACTTGGTTTGGTATTGAGTAAAAAGAATTCGAATCAAACCGACATAAATATATAATTTTTTAAGACTTTATATTGAATTTTTTTAAAAAAATATTGAAATATTTGGGATCCTCTCATGTGTTAACCTAGAAAACGTACATTAACGAAAAATTATTAGACGACTAAGAAAATAACTATCGTGTATTACTAAAAAAATTCCCCCATTAGAATATTTTAATAGATCATATGTTTGTCAATTTTTTCAATATTTACTAAACATATATTCACTTATCAAAAGTAACTTTAACAAAATAAGATTGGAATAACATTGACGTAACCAAAAAAAACCGAAAAGCCGAAAAACCCGACAAAATCGAAGCAATCCAAACCGATATAATTGGTTTGATTTAGTTTTGATAAAAACCGAACCAACCCGGTCGATGTACACTCCTAGTTGAATCTAAGTTCTTAGTTTTCTAGTTTCTTCTGTCAAGTTAACTTTTTTTTGTTTTTTTTTGTTTTGTTTTGTTACTATTTCTTAGCTTCTTTACTACTCCTATCATTTTTCCTTTTCATGACCGCTAGGATTATGTTTTCATTGAGCCGAGGGTCTATCGAAATTCGGAAACAGTCCATTTAGTTTTATAAAGGTAAGAATAAAGTTTTGCATACACATTATTTCAGATTTCACTGCGAAATTTCACTGAATATATTATTGTTGTTGATTCAATCTTTGAGGTTCGTACCACCCGATACAATTTACATTTGAAGTTGCTTTGGTTTAGAACTTATATTTGTTACTCCTTCCGGTTCAAAATAAGTGATTTTTTCATATTTCAAGAATGAATTATTATTTTTTCTATATTATCCTTGGAGTAAATAATGTTGGAGTATCTATGTGAAGATACAATAAAAATTAATATGATCAATTTCATTGTTAATTAATGTTAAAAGATAAATTTTTTAATATATATGAAAACAACCAAAAAATTACTTATTTTAGACCGGAAGGAGTACTAAAATTTTGGCAGTTTTTTACGGAGATACTTATGTTCCGTGTCAAGAATATTAAAAGTGATATATGATCATTAATATCTCGCCCATCATTAAGAGTTGTGAGATGTTGACAAGACAATAAAGAATATAAGATGTTTAACCTTTTTTTTATTAGACGTGTTTCGTTTGGATTTGAATTAATTAATTAGTCGTTTAATGACAAATGCTTCCTTACTTGGCTGCAGCCTAATTAAGGATCATTTCAATTGCCTGACCATTTGTAGTAATTAGTGATCAGTTGCGAGCATACCTTTCATTGTAATCTGATTTTTAGACACGTTTCCCCATACTTTTGTTGTTGTCCATTTAGACGACAGTTTCCTGCTAGGTAATATGATCATCATCACTCTAGTTAATTAGAAGCAGAGAGGATTCAGAATTTAAACTAACTCTATGCGTTCATATATATGACTTCCACTTATTGATCTCGGTCCAGAAAAGTGACCAATCAGGACAGGGCCCTATTGATAAATGAAAAAAAGGGTTTATGAGCCCTAGCCCTGTAAGTCCACACCTGTGTAGAGTAGATCGTTCAACACGTGCGGCACAAACCCATTTTGAACCTATTGGTCCTAGTATCATAGGCGACCGAACGGCCGCCCCCTATTTACTAGACCAACCTGCTATAATAATTCCATAAACACCTAGCGAAGATATGGCAAACAATATATAATTTTAATAAATTTTTATGCATAAATTTATAATAGAGTATTCACATGCATTTGGGTTTAGCAAGCTTATGAAGGATTAGTGCATATAATATCTTAAGCACTTCACATCGCGAAAGGCAGAGGAAAGTGAAGTATTTACTATACTCCCCCGGTTCATAATAAGTGACTTGTTTTCTTTTTCATTTTGGTTCACAATAAGTGTCCAGTTATGTAAAAAAAAAAAATTTAATTTGTTTTTACAAAATAACCCCTATATACATATCCCTAAAAAGTTTTCTTACTCCTCACATTAAATGTTTAATTAGGGATAGTTTAGTCATATTAGGTATTTTTGTATAGAATTTAGTATTTTCTTAATGGGCGTGCTAAAAGCAAATTACTCACTTATTATGAACCGGAGGGAATAGTATATAAGATCATAAAATATAAGTTCACGTAGTACGTTCGCTTTTAATTAAGCTCGATCAGGTGGTAATCCTAGAGATAAATGTGTGAGTACTATTGAATCAAAGCGGACAATCTGTATAACAGGTTTGGATCATGACAGATATTGTAGGTAATTAAATCGGTGTACCAAAGCATCATATATATTAATTTGGTATAATTAGGAGCTAGAAATGGTTTTATTATGCGTATTGTATCAGAGGTTTACCAATTGTTTGGCAACAAGTGATAACTAATGGAACCACATATGTTGTATGAGTTGTATTAAAGACAAAATGAGACACAAACTAGTAAAATGCAAATTAACAGAACATATTGAGACAAATGGTTTCAAACTAGTAAAACCACTCACAAATTGCTTTCAACAGACAAATGTTTACGACAATTCTGAGGTTTTAGTTGTCTCTTCTGTTTGCACTTCTCAGTATCCACTTTCCAATTAACTCCATGAGGTATAGGTATTAGAGCTTTCAGGGAGCTGGCAAGGGGCCATGTCCATTGGTCCTCCTCTTCAATTATTGGTTACTTTGTTTAGTTCATTTAATAGTTATTCGAGGATTATAATACATGACGAGTTTGTTTGGTCTATTGTCTACTCATGCAAGTGCAGGAATTACTTACGCAGGATGAATAATGATACAACAACAATCGCCGCTCAGTATAATTTCACAAGTGGGTCCGGAGAGGGTAGGATGTATGAAGTCTTACCCCTACCCTGGAAGGGCAGAGAGACTGTTTCCGATAGACCCTCGGCTAAAGAAGGTGAAAGAAGTCCTGGTAGCAAGTAATAGCAAGACAAATAATTAGAAAACTAAATCGAAGATAG
This sequence comes from Nicotiana paniculata, assembly GCA_005239505.1. Taxonomy (NCBI): domain Eukaryota; kingdom Viridiplantae; phylum Streptophyta; class Magnoliopsida; order Solanales; family Solanaceae; genus Nicotiana; species Nicotiana paniculata. The sequence continues at coordinate 14,424 of ML338264.1, forward strand.
CAGCAGAGAATATGAAAGAGGTACCCGATAACAAGTAATAGCAAGACAATATATTTAGAAAACTAAATCCAAAGAAGCAAATGAGAATATGAACGAAGTGCTGCTAGCAAACTACAGAATTACCGATGACAAGTAATAACGGAACAAGACATGCGAATATAGCAAACTAAGGAAAAAAGGGTACCGTACTAGCACTAATACTACCGAACAAGAGAAGACAAAGAAAAAAACACGACTACCTACTAACCTTCTATACTAATACTGCAGTTGCAACTCTCATTATATAAGGAGTATATTAGTAGTGTTAGATATTGGGGCTGCAAAATGGAATTCATCAGATCAAGCTGCGAACTTCTTATAGTGCTTGTTAAGCTCATTGGAATCATAGGTTGCATATTTTGGTATTTAATTGTGCATCTCCAATATGACTTTATCATGATGGACAGCGCAGCTGATGCGAAGTCTATCCTCATAAGTCAGCTATCCAAAAATGTATACGAGGCATGTGTGCAGGATGAAAACTCTCTACTGGAAATGACTTGCGTATCGAGCCTCATATCCCCGTTCGCCTCCTGAGTAATACCGCTGAACTTGCGGTCCAAGTATTCTATCTTGGTCCTGCTCAACTTGAAACCCTTATATTCCAGAGTATGTCTCCAGACTTTCAGCCTCCCGTTAACTCCACCTCGCGTTTCATCAATCAGGACTATGTCATCCGCAAATAACAAGCACCAAAGCACCCCCCTGAATGTGTCGCGTCAATGAATCCATTGACAGGGAAAACAAAAATGAGCTAAGTGCTGATCTCTGATGCAACCCCATCTCAACCGAAAAGTAGTCAGTCTCCCCCTGCTGTCCTAACCCGTGTCTTAGATCCATCATACTTTTTCCGAATCACTCTAATATACGTTACAAGCACTCCTCTTGCCTCCAAACATTTCCATAGAACCTCCCTCGGTACTTTCTCATAGGCTTTCTTCAGGACAATGAATACCATATGCAAATCCTTCTTCATCACCCTATACTGCTCCACCAATCTCCTCACAATGTGAATGGCCTCAGTAGTCGACCGTCCCGACATGAAACCAAACTAGTTCTCGGAAATGAACACACTCCTCCTCAAGCTCCCTTCAATCACCCTCTCCCATACATTCATCGTGTGGCTTAACAACTTGATATCCCTATAATTGTTACAGTTTTGGACATCCCCATTGTTCTTATACAAAGGGGTCATCGTGCTCCGCCTCCACTCTTCGGGAATCTTTTTCGTCCTAAAAATACGTTAAACAACCTCGCAAGCCATTCCAAGCCCTCCTTACCCACGCTCTTCCAGAATTCCACCGGGATCTCGTCCGGCCCAGTCGCTCTACCCCTACTCATCCTGCATAACCCCTACCACCTCCCCTACTCGTATGCGTCTACAATACCCAAAATCTCGCTGCCACTCCGAGTACTCCAACTCCCCCAGCACAATGCTCTTATCTCTCTCTTCATTCAAGAGTTTATAGAAGTAAGACTTCCATCTCTGCCCATTCTAATAAAACTCTACCCTCCTCGTCTTTTATGAACTTCACTTGGTCCGGATCCCGGGCCTTTCGCTCCCTGATGTCACCCAAATTTACACCATTGATTGGGATTGTGAAGCGGTCGATGCAATTATAATTACCCAACTTTAAGTCAGGATTGATTCCTCAGGGAGATTATATTGGATTAGGTATATACTTAGACTAAGTGTACGACGTGCTTAAAATGTACTTCCACATACTTGGTTGTTTCATTCTACTTCCAAATTTATGCTATTGTTTTCAAATGTAAAGCTAGGGAATGATATTTTTGGTGTTGTTGTTTTTCAAGTTTATAAAATGTATAGGGTTGTGACTTCCACCTAGTTGGTTACCTAATTGATTGTGGGCTTTAGGGCATGTTTGATTGGTCGGGGTGTAATATAGCAATCACACGCGATTATCCACTCGATACCTCTAAGTAGTTAGAGTGATTTTTCTCAATTTGACTTTCTCAAGTCCAAATGGGTAATTCACAAAACAAGTGATAGAAGCTCAAGTCGGGTCTTACTATCTCTAGATTCAATCCTTTAATTAGGCTATCAATTTCTTGAGTTCGCCCCAATTTCTTGTTAGCCAAGTTTTCCTAGACTTAGTCTCTCTTTCTCAAGTAGAGACTAAGTCAATTAGGCTTGAATCAATGTTTACAACCATTAATTCTAAAATTGAAGCAAGAACTAGGCTAAATATCACACACCTAATCACAAACAAGCCCTAAATTAAACACTCATTAGGCACCCACACTAGGTTTGGTCACAACCCTAGCTAAGAATTTAGCTACTCATAGATAAAATTGAAGAAACTAAAGAAGAAAATAAGATTAAACTCATAATAGATGATAAAGTGATGAAAATCTAATGTTAAAATGATAAACTAATACAAATTTTCCCAAAGCAGTAAGTATAAAATGACTATCTACTTTCTGAAGTTCAAACTTGACCTAATTTTGACAAAAAAGGACTATTTATACATAGTTGAAATTATCGGACAAATTTGCCCCTACGGAGGTTCTGCAGCCCCACAATTCTATGTGCGGTCCGCACTTTGAAGTTGAGCTTGACAAGATGGACTTCTGCGGCCACACTTCTTCAGATTCTGTGGACCACACCACATTTCTGAGTGTGGCCGCACTATTAAACTTGAGCTTGACAAGAGAGACTTTTGCGAACCGCACATTTCTCAGTGCGGCCGCACTCTTGAAATCAGCGGCCGCACAATAATAGTGCGGTCCACACTTCTTCATGGACCCAGACTTCCATCTCTCTGAACTTCATCTTCTGCGGCCACACAATAATTGTGCGGCTAAGGAATTCTGTCAGAGGTCTTTCATAGTCTGCGGACGCACTCAATATTGTGCGGTCCGCACTTTGCTCTTTTTGCTTTGTTTTAATCCTTGTCCAAAAATACTCCTTCTAGAGTTGATTTTCATATTTTTGACTCATATTCCAATACTCCTGCAATAAAGCACATTTCATCAGTTTTTGGGAATACCTTTAAGCATTTTTGAGCTAAAAAGAAGTAAAAGAGTGCAAATAAGTAGTCAAAATCCCTACTTATCACTCCTCACCTTCGCCAGCCTGTACAACTTCTTGTCTCCGCCTTTATCCCCAATTTCTTCGTATAAACGCGGTCTTAGCTGCAATAACCGCCAACTTCGCCTCCTTCCTAGACTTCTAATACCCCTCCTTGTTAGCACTCTTCTGCCCCTCGTCTATACTCTCTACTAGCTTCAAATATGCCGCTTCCTTAGCTTCCACTTTCCCTTGAACCTCTTCGTTCCACCACCAGTTCCCTTTATGGCCACTAGAAAAACTCTTCGATACCCCTAACACCTCTCTCACCGCCTCTCTAGTACAATTTGCTGTCATAGACCACATACAACTTGCGTCCCTCTACTCCTTTAGGCCCCCATAGCCAACAACTTCTCCCCCAGGCCCCCATAACCAGCAACTTCTCTCCCAACTCCTGGGCCTTGTCCTTAGTCAATGCACCCCAATTGACCCTAGGTATACCAGACATAACCCTCTTCTTCCTCGTCCACCTGATCTCTAAGTCCATAATCAAAAGGATGAATAATAATGCGAAGATTATTCATGCGGCGGTTAATGATGCAGGAATAGTTATGCGGAAAATAATAATAAGAGATTTTAAAGATTGCTTAATTCAAAAGAATTTATATTTTTATATATTCTTATCCATATATTGCTATACAAGTATTCACATACCACATTCTATTTTGCATAACATAATACATAAATTATAATATAATGGTAACGTTCTCACACATTGGATGTTAATGCATAGTGCATTTGTACTTCTTATATGATTTTGATCATTAATCCTCATTGCAAGAGAGGTTGAGTTGGGCCAAAGTCCTCAAAATTTCATAACTAAGCAATGATAAACAAACTACTACATGTGTAGCATAATGGACCTTATCAAAAAATCCAAACCCCTTCTCCCCTCCAAAAATGAAACTTCCCTCTCTTGAGAATTCATGCGAGAACACATAGACTCCCATCAATTCCCTTTCTTTCAGGAGTCTTATGTAGTACCAGTGTGCAGTTACCATACAAAAAAATAGTTTCTAAAAAAAAACTCTACAAAGTAGTATATAATACATATAATATTAATATATATTGTGTATAATATTAATTTATAGTGCGTAAAAATATCATTATATATATAATGTGTATTGTATGTGCATCACAAGTGTGATATATATTATACTATAAATATATGTAGTATATAATTTTTTTAAAAGAAAAATTAGGAGCAGGGGAAGGGATATGGGGGAGGGGATTACAAGGTGGGGAATCGAACCCTCACCAACAAGGTGAAAGTTCCGGTAACCAATCATCTGAATACAAAAGTAATCCCATTATAGCTATAACTTTTTATATTATACTAAAATACATAGTAATATATAATGTGTATATTATTTACCCTTAAAACGAATAACAATTAATTTGTACGCAGTTTTAAGGATATGTGAATTGATTCAACTCAATTAATCAAGAATGGTAGATAAACGAATTAAAGATAAATTAAATAACCAACTAGTTGTGACGTTGAGTGCAGGCTCGAATTTAGGCTGGACAATTTTTTTTCCCTCGACCAGATCGTCGATTCGAAACCAAATGTATATGAAGAACTATGATAAAAATAAGAACCTTTCAATGGTTAGAGAACAGTGAAATAAGTTTGTATTGCCTTGATATGCGTGTTAGAATGTGTCTATTAAAAAAAATTCCATTTATATAGTAGGCGAGTTTTATCCCTAGTACAATTCTAAGAAAGGAAAAAATCCTCTTTGTACATCAGTCACTGATACACTACCGACATCGACGAGATCCGTGCCGTGATATCCGGTTGGGTGCGGATATCACGACCTTGTGCAATCGTTCATAGTGCTTTCTGAGGTCTTGTAGCTCGTTTCGGGTTCGGGGGTGTTGTCTTGTCAGGCCTGGAGGAGAGCACCGTGTTCCAGCCTCGATTCAAAAAGTTCTCATATTTGGTCTCTATCTCATACATTTATACTTCTTACTTTGTTGGACTAATTGGGAACTCGGGGTGTGTGCTAACCCTGATTTCACCCGTATATAGATAGTCTCCTCGTTTCTCAGAGAGTAAGTTCACTGAAACGATGGGAAACGATAGATAAATGTCGGTTCCTTCCTTCGTACGTTACAACCGAGATGATGAATAAGACGAAACGTCCCATCAATCACATCGTTCTGACTTCGGACACATGTCAATCATCGGGTGATCTCCTCCAAATGTGAAACGTCGCGCATTGATTACATTTTCTCCTATAAAAGCTTCAACCTTTTGTACTTCTTCCATTTTCCGATCCTAGCTTTTACCTTCGAATTCTCTAGAGGCTATCGACTCTTTCAAATCTTCATCTTTTTATCTTTGATCTTCAAATCTTCATAATTGTTTTTAGGTTTCTACCCAAATCTTCATCCTACCTTCAGACCTTCATACTTTTTCCTTCAAACCTTCATACATTTCCTTCAAATCTTCATATCTTTCCTTCAAACCTTCATATTTTCAAGATCACGATGGCTAAGACTTCTAAATCAGTTCCTTAGCAAGCTGCCTCTTCATCTTCCCACCTGGCCACAAGTACCGAGGCGACAGTTTCCAAGGTAGTTGTTCTCGAGATAGAAGATCCCGAGGTAGTTGTTCCCGAAGTGACTACTACTGAAGCGGCCCCTGAGCTCCCCATGAAAAGCTTTATACCCGGGGGCTATTCAATTGGAGATGACTTCAAAAACTAGAAGGCCTCATCCAAACAAGACCGAGGTGAAGGGGCATCGAGATATATATGCTCCATTACCGAAGATAACCTTCCCATAGTCCGAGAGGGCTGTAACTGGGAAGGTAAGGACGTGGTAGTCCCTGGGCCTAATAATGATATTACTACCCATGTAGAGGGGTATTTAAGTTTTTACACTTACTCCTTCATGCTGGGCCTGATAGACCCAATAGTTCTAGCCTTTTGCAAGAGATACGAGGTGTACCTCGGCCAAATCCACCCGTCTCTTTGAAGGATCGTGATCCTCCTACGTTATTTCGTGAACAACAACGAATCTCCTCGGGTCACCCTCGACCACCTACTCCGTCTGTACAGTCCCAAAATTTTTTGAGGGGTACTAATCAAGCTCGTTCATTAGGCCAGTAAGGCTCCTTTCGAGCATCAATGAGAATCGAGACCGAGGCTGGCATGGACACTTTGTTTGGTAAAAACTAAAGATTTGATCCCTCCCGAGTTCGTGTTGTTTCCCGAGAAGTGGAATGCATCTCGTAAGTGTAGTCTTTCCTTAAGTGTCATGTCTCCTTTGTTTCCTTTCTCACCATCAGTATTTGTAGTTGTACAAATGTTGCTTGGGTTCCAATGCGGTCCCCCTACTTAAGGAGTGAATCGAAGGCATCTTCAAGCATGTCATACTTCGAGCGGGCGTGGTGCAATATTTCGAACGGTAGATGGGAGGCCTGTTCTCATGGTAAGGCTCTTTTCTGAATAGTTATTGTTACGCCCCAAACTTACGTAACACTGACCTTTTCTCTTTCTTTCGTAGGTTTGCCTAAGACCACTGAACTTAGGCCGTTGGAAGGGGACGAGTATGCATACTTATCCATTGGTCCCAAGAAGGGAGCGCCTTTGGAAGCTGGACGGACAACCAAAACTAGTGAAGCAATTTCCTGCTTTGAGTGTGAACCCCGACCACAAGAGAACAATCATTCTTACGGCCCCAGAGGATCCCCAGGTTCTATAAACTCCAGTGGGCATAGCCCGCTACCTCCGATTCCTGGTGATCGAGGAGGACTAGGAAAAGATGAACGAGGTGAGCGCGTCGAGTCTCTTCAATGAGGCGCAGCAGGGGCTGAGCCGAGTAAGGCATCAAAACTCCCTCGTGAATTCCACTTAGGTTTCAATATCTCTTATTGTTTTGTTTCTTCGCAAGCCTTGGCTCTTCACCACAAGAGCTTCATCCGGTAGCTCTTCGAAATCAATCAGCTCGTGTTGAATATCAAGGAGCAGGTTAAGAAGAAGGACATGTATAGGCTTCTCGGTGAGAAACAGGACGGGGCCGTCAAGGATCTTCAGGTCGAGATAGATAGGGCTCATAAGGAAGCTTCGACCCTGAAGCGGGAATATGTCGATTTTGGTAAAAAAAGGTAAAGGTCTTTGATATTAAAAATGAGGAGCTAGTCATGGTGGCTAACAACACAACCTCGTAAGTCCGACAAAAGATCGACCAACTCCGAGCCAAGATGAACAAGGTCCAAGCCGTGGCCGACGGGTAAAAAAAGCAAAATGGATATGCTGGCTTCGGAGAAGGAAGCCGTTAAGATAGAGCTAGCATCGGTTGAGAACCAATTCCAAGTGGCGAGGGACAAAGCTGAAAAGTGGTATCAGGTGAATGACGATCTGCGAGCACAACTGAGCTCGACCATCATAGAGCGGGACGCCTGATAAGTAGGGATTTTGACTGCTTATTTGCTCTCTTTTACTTGCGTTTTAGCTCAAAAATGCTTAAAGGTATTCCCGAGAACTAATGAAATGTACTTTCTTGCAGGAATATTGGGAGACAAGCCAAAGAAGTGAAAGTCAACTCAAAAAGGAGTAAAATTGGACAAGGACCAAAACACGGCAAAAAGGGTAATAGTGCGGACCCCCCAATATTGTGTGCGGCCGCAAACTCTGAAGATGCACTGATGAAATTCCTTCACAGAGAGCGGACCACACAATTGTTATGCGGCCACAGAAGACTAGATTCAGAGAACATGCATTTTGGAGCTTGAAGATGTGCGGAATGCATTATTATTGTGCGGGTCGCGGGATGTCCGCATAAAGAAGTCCAGCTCCAGTCCAAGTTCAAGTGTGCGGCCACACTCAAAAGTGTGTGGTCTGCACAATTAGAAGAAGTGTGGCCGCATCCCAGTTTTATGAGACCGTAGAAACCCCACTTGACCAGTCACTCTCAAAGTGCGGACCACACACAGAATTGTGCGGCTGAACAACCTCTGCGGGGGCAATTGTCAGATATTTTTAGCTGGGTATAAATAGATCTTTCTATATTTTTTAGGTTACGTTTTGTAAGTTTGGAGCACCTGAACATTTTAGAGCTATTTTTATTTACTGTATTGGGTAACTTTGTACTAGTTTAGCTTTTAAACATTAGATTTTCTTTCCTTAATCAATTATTATGCATTTTATCTTAGTTTCTTCTTTAATTTTTTTATATTCCATGAGTAGCTAAACCCTTAGCTAGGGTTGTGACCCAACGCTAGTATGGGTACTTGATGGGTAATTGATTTAGGGCTTATTTATGATTGAGTTTATAATATTTATCCTAGTTCTTGTTTGAATTTGAGAATTGATGGTTGCAAACATTGATTCATGCCTAAGTGACTTAGTCTCTACTTGATAAAGAGAGGCTAAGTCTAGGAAAACTTGGTTAAATAGGAATTGGGGTGAACTCAAGAAATTGATACCCCCAATTAAGGGATCGAACCTAGAGATAGTAAGACCCGACTAGAACATTTATCACTTGTTTCATGAAATAACCATTTGGACTTGAGAAAGTCAAATTGGGTAAAATTACTCAAACTACCAAGAGGTATAGAGTGAGTAATCGTGTGTGATTACTATAGTGTATCCCAATCAACCAAACACGCCCTAAAGCTCTAAAGTCATTAGGTAACCAATTAGGCAGAAGTCGCAACCCTAGATATTTTATAGTTTGAAAAACAACCAAAGCCAAAAACATTGTCTCTTAGCTTTAAAATTTCAATCAATAGTGTAAAAGTAGAATTAGAAACAACAAAAGAATATGTGGAAGTGGAATCTAGGGCACATCATACATTCACACTAGGTATATACCTAATCCCAAATCTTGCTCCATGTGGATTCGACCCCGACTCGTGTTGGGTTTTTATTATTATTTCGACTGCCTCATAACCTAAATTAATGGTGTGAGTTTGGCCGTACATCAATTTTTGGCGCCGTTGCCGGGGAGCAAAACAGATTTAGCTATATATCTAGGTTTGTGTGCGATTTGTCTCATTTTCCTTACGAGTTACTAATTTTTTTTTGAATTGATTATAGGTACAAAAGTGGCTCTCAACAATGAGCCCCTCGGGAATTTTCCATTGGGGGAGGAAGTGGACGATGATCAAGGTGATGAGGTTCATCCCGAACCTAAAGCAAATAGGCGAGGCCGACCACCTCATGACAACATTCCCAACCCTCCCCCACCTCCATCAAGAGCAGTTGCACACCGGCTGTTTCTGAACGAACGTTATGCCGGTGCCATAGTCCCGTCCCGCATTAGGGCGTGCAACTTCCAAATCACCAATGTGATGCTTACACTCCTGAGCAATGGGGATTCTTCACCGAGGCTCCGAGTCAAACTGCTTACAAGTATCTCAAAGGGTTCGTGGACACCTGTTTGGCGAGCAAATAAACCAATGTTTCCGAGGATGCGCTGCGGTTGAGGCTATTTCCCTTTTCTCTATGGGGAAAGGCATTGGACTGGTTAGAGAGATTGCCCAATAATTTCATCTATACATAGGATGAGTTGGCGAAAAAATTCATTGCCAAATTCTTCTCTCCGGGGCATATGGCTACATTGCAGGATGAAATTCTTGCATTCAAGCAAGAACCTAATTATCCATTGCACGAGATTTGGGAAAGATATCATACCATGGTTAAAGAGTTCTCGAATAATGATATGACTGAGGCCATGATCTAACAAACCTTCTACAGGGGGATCAACACAACAAATCGATATGTGGTAAATCAACTCGCCGGTGGGAACTTCATAAACACACCTTATGCCGAAGCTTGTGAAATTTTTGGATGAGATGGTAGATACCTCATTCGGCATGGAAAAGTAGAGCCAATTTTCCTCAAGGTGACCCAAATGTCATTCATCTACACAAGGAACTACATGATCCTGGGCAAGCTATTGCCGAGTTGACGACCACAATGAATCAATTAGCCAAAGCTCAACTTCAACAAGTTCAAGGGCCGAAGCAAGTGAATTCTATGGAAGGTGTGAATATGATGATGAACAAGAGACGACAAAAGTTCAATAAATGTAAAACTGCCCCGAATAATTTGTGCAAGATGGTAGTTGGTATGACCAAGGTGATTCGTACAATAAGCAAGAAGAAGAAGTGCAATATGTTATCAATTATCAGGTCCAAAGAAATAATGCTCAAGGCCAAAGTCAACAACAATGGAGATCACAAGAAAATCAAGGAAATTGGAAAAATCAAAGCCACCAAGAGTTGGAGTGGTGGTAACAACAATCAAGGTAATTAGGGGAATAACAATAATCAAGGCAATTGGAATAATCAAGGTAATCAAGGAAATTGAGGAGGAAATAACCAAAGCAATTGGGTTGGCAACAATCAAGGTTACTTTGGAGGCAACAACCAAGGGGGTTGGAATAATAACACTCAAGGGAATCAGGGGTCATGCTTTCAAATGCCCCCGATGTATCAACAACCAAGCAACCCCCCTCCTTATCCATCCCATGGTTTTAGCTCGTCCAATAATGAGATGGGACGGGTTGAAAATATGTTCAAACAAATGATGGAGAAAAATGCTGACTCTGATGCTCAATTAGCCTCCCACAACACTTCAATCCGCAATTTGGATGTTCAACTTGGACAAATCTCGCAAGCTTTAAACACTCGTCCTAAGAGGGCACTACCTAGTGATATGGTGGTGAACCCAAAGGGTGGGAACAATACGTGACATGCAATGGCCGTAACCACACAGAGTGGAAAATGTGGACAGACAACAACCCCAAACCAAAGAAGAATTTTGGATGATGATGTGGTGATATGAAATTCCCAGCAATGTGGTTCAAGCTAATGATGAAGTGAGAATTGATATTGATGAGAATGTGGGGGGGGGGGGGGGGGAGGACAAAAGAAGAAGTGAACCCGTCTAGGGAGCACATGATTGACATATCAGAACCGGTAGTGCCAAAGGCTAAGGCACCAATGCCAAGGACTCCTCCTCCATACACTCAAAGGCTCGCAAATAAAAATAATGAGAACCAATTCAAGAAGTTTATTAACATGATGAAGAGTTTATCCATTAATGTGCCATTAGTTGAGGCGTTGGAACAAATGCCTGGTTATGCAAAGTTCATGAATGATTTGGTGACATAGAAAAGATCAATGAATTATGAGACTATTAAGATTACACATAAAGTGAGTGCTATTGTACTCTCAATGGCTCCAAAATTGGAAGATCCTGACACTTTCAAAATCCCTTGAACTATTTGGAGCGCCGACTTTCCCAAATATCTATGTGATTTGGGGGCAAGTATCAACTTGATGCCCTACTCTGTGTTCAAAACTTTGGGAATTAGGCAACGAAGACCCACATCTATGAGTTTGCAAATGGCGGATCGGACTATGAAGATACCATTGGGTATTATTGATGATGTGTTAGTTCGTGTTGATAAGTTCATACTTCTGGCGGACTTTGTAATTCTTGACTGTGAGGTTGACTATGAGGTGCCTATTATCTTGGGTAGACCTTTCCTTGCTACGGGGAAGGCTCTAGTTGATGTGGAAGCCGGTGAGCTCACCTTCCGGGTAGGTGATGAAAATGTGGTTTTTCATGTGTGCAAATCGATGAGGCAACCAAATAGCAATGAAGTTTGTTCATTTGTGGACTTAGTGACCGAAGTGATCGTGGATGATGCTAGTGCTGTGATGAATGTTGATGATACCTTAAAAGTTGTGTTTCTTAATCATGATGATAATGAGAAGGAATGGTTTGTGGAATTTGTAAATACACTACAAGGAATGGGGTCGTATACTTATGAACCCCGAAAATTGTCCTTAGATCTTGAGAACCGGAAGATTCCTCCAACAAAGACCTCAGTCGAGGAACCTTCCACTTTGGAGTTAAAGCCTTTGCCTTCACATCTCAGGTATTAGTTTCTTGGCCCATGTTCTAATTTACTTGTTCTTCTTTCCTCTTGATTGACTAATGTACAGGTACTCTACTTTAGTGGTGCTCCAAAAGAGTAAGAAAGCTATAGGATGGACATTAGCGGATATTCAGGGTATAAACTCCACCTTTTGCATGCACACAATTATTTTGGAGGAGGATGAAAACCTTCGTTGAACATAAAATAAGATTAAATGAATCAATGCAAGAGGTGGTGAATAAGGAGATCATAAAATGGTTGGATGCCGAGGTTGTTACCCCATTTCCTATAGCTTGTGGACCTCTCCGGTGCAATGTGTCCCAAAGAAGGGGGCATGACTGTGGTAACAAATGATAAGAATGATTTGATCCCTACAAGAACGGTCAGCGGGTGGAGAGTGTGCATGGACTATAGGAAGCTCACCAAAGTCACTCATAAAGATCATTTTTCGCTTCCATTTCTTGATCAAATGCTTGATTGGTTGGTCAGACGTGCTTTTTATTGTTTACTTTATGGATACTCCAGCTATAATCAAATTCTTATTGCTCCTGAGGATCAAGAGAAGACTACTTTCACTTGCCCCTATGGTACTTTCACATTCTTGTGGATTCCATTTGGGTTATGCAATGCACCAACGACTTTTCAACGGTGTATGATGGCCATATTCACTGACACGGTGGAGGATTATCTTGATGTCTTCATGGATGATTTTTCCCTGGTGGTGAATTATTTTGATGGGTCCTTGGATAATTTGGACAAGGTATTGGCAAGATGTGAAGAAACAAACTTGGTTTTGAATTGGGAGAAATGTCACTTCATGGTCGAGGAAGGCATTATCCTCGGCCACAAAATTCCGAAGCATGGTATTGAGGTTGACAAGGACAAAATAGAGGTGATGTCTAAACTCCCACTCCCTACATCTGTGAAGGGAGTGAGGAGCTTCTTGGTTCATGCGGGGTTCTATTGCCGATTCATCAAGGATTTTTCCAAAGTGGTGAACCCCTTGTGTAATATGTTGGAGAAGGATGCCAAGTTCCATTTCAACGAGGATTGTATGAAGGCATTCAAATTTCTCAAGTTCTAATTGACTACTACTCCTATTATCACCACACCAGATTGGAGCTCGCCTTTCGAGCTCATGTGTGATGCAAGTGATGTGGCGGTCAAAGCAGTTTTGGGGCAACGCATCAATAAAATCTTCCAGCCAGTATACTATGCTAGTAAGACCATGAATGATGCCCAAGTCAACTACACAGTGACCAAATAAGAGCTCCTTGATATGGAGAAGTTCCGCCCATACTTGAAGGGTTTAAAGGTGATTTTTCACATCGACCATGCGACGCTTCGATATTTTATGAGCAAGAAAGATTCTAAAGCAAGACTATTGCGGTGGGTGAAAACCAAGTGGCGGATCATTTGTCTCGTTTGGAGGAGGAGGGGAGGCCACATGATGGCCTTGAGATAAATGATTCATTTCCCGATGAGTAGATCCTAGCCATCTCTATGACCGGGATGCCATAGTTCACCAACTTAGACAATTATATTGTGAGTGGAATTGTATCAAATGAGTTCTCTTCAAACCAAAGGAAGAATCTCAAACAGATTGCCTTGACTATTATTGCGATGAGCCTTGTCTAATTTCAGATTTGTATCGATGGTGTGATTCGGTGATGTGTACCGGAGGAAGAACAAATGGATATTCTTGAGGCTTTCCACTCTTCGCCATATGGTGGTCACCATGGTGGAGCTATAACAACTACAGAAGTGTTGAGTTGTGGATTCTATTAGCCTACTCTTTACAAGGATGCTAGCGATCTCGTCACGCATTGTGATGAATGTCAAAGGGCCGCTGGGATTTCTAAGAAAAAATGAGATGCCCCTCACCACCATCTTCGAGATTGATATTTTTGATGTGTGGGGCATTGATTTCATGGGTCCGTTCATGAACGCTTGTGGGAATACTTATATATTAGTAGCTGTGGATTATGTGTCAAAGTGGGTTGAAGCCGTGGCTTTGCCCAACAATGAAGCTCGAAGTGTGGTGGCATTTTTGAAAAATAAAATCTTCACAAGGTTTGGTAATCCAAGGGAGATTATTAGTGTTGGGGGATCTCACTTTTGCAAAAAAGCTTTTGATACTTTACTCACAAAGTATTCTGTCACACACAAAGTGTCGACTCCCTATTCACCCTCAAGCAAGTGGACAAGTTGAAGTCTCCGACCGGGATATCAAGAGTATTTTGTCAAAGACCGTGAATTCCAACCAGACGGATTGGTCGAAGAAACTTGATGATGCTCTTTGGGCCTATAGGACGGATTACGAAACACCAATTGGTATGTCTCCGTATTGGTTAGTGTTCGGGAAAGCTTGTCACCTACCGGTGGAACTTGAGCACAAGGCTCTGCGGTCATTGAAGAAGCTTAATTTTGAATGGGATGTCGCCGCCAACTTAAGGGTGGCACAATTGAATGATCTTGATGAATTCCAGTTCCATGCATATTCAAGTTCGTCCTTATACAAGGACAAGATGAAGTATCTCCATGGCAAGTACATACGGAATAAGGAGTTCAAAGAAGGTGATCTTGTGATATTGTTCAATTCTCGGTTGTGGATGTTTCCAGGAAAGTTGAAGTCCAAGTGGATTGGTCCATTTGAAGTTGTGCATGTGACACCCTTTGGTACATTAGACTTGAAGAACAAGAATGATGAAGTGTTTAGAGTTAATGGTCACCGGGTGAAACATTATCTTGGCAAGGTTGATGATGGCCACGTTGTGGCGTTGATCCATTTCAAGTGATTGATGGTAACCTGCATCGTGCCGCAATATTAAATCAGGCACTTCTTGGGAGGCAACCCATGTTTCTTTTCATTTTTCATTTTTCATTTTCTTCCCTTTTAGATAGGTTTGGTATTGAGCTAATTGGGTTTGAAGTAAATTGCAGGAATGAGTGTGCATTGCAGGGACTGAAATTGAAAAAAATTGGCCAAGTGTTGAAATTATGCAGACCGCACCAAAATTTTACGGACCGCACAAAAATGATTGCAACCGCAGAGAAGTCTCTGCGGGCGCACAATTCTTTGTGCGGCCTCACAACTGTAGACCCAAACATATCAACTCTCTGAAGTTTGGATTTGCAGGAAATTGGCCAAAATGCGTCCGCACACAAAATTGTGCGGACCACACAAATTTATGCGTCCGCACCTACTTTTGTGCGGACCGCAGAAGCTCAGTCCATGTGCAGGTAAAGAGTGCGGACCACACTCAAAATTGTGCGACCGCACTCAGGTAACTTTTTGACCGACTCGGTAAAAGTATAAATATTTACCACTATTCCCACTTTACGCTCTTTGAATTCCCAAGCCCTAAGAAAACACTATGCATCAAAAAATAGTTCAAAAATCACACTCAGTTCATCAAACTAGTTTCTCACCTGCATCATTCATTACTGGTATGTTCAATCCATGTTATATTTTTGTTCATTTTTCTTAATTTTTGTTTTTGTTTTCTTTGATTAGTTTAGTTATTTTTAAGCCTAAAAATGTAATATGTGCTTAAAATTCATGTGGGTAGATTCATATATGTTCATTAGGGACTGGGTAGACCATTAATCATGTCAATTTGTTCACACCATGTCTAAATTGTGAAAAATTTCATGAACCCTAACTTTACTGCTGTAAATGTTCAAATTGTGCGGCCGCAAACACTTTTGTGGGGTCCGCCGACCACTTGATTAGGGCAAATTTTGTGCTTGAAAAGTGTGGACCACACTCAAAATTGTATGGTCCACAGAAAAATTGTGCGGCCGCGTAAAAATGTGTGCAACCGCACTTTTAAACTTCAGAGAATTAGAAGCCCAAGATTGGACTTGTGTGGACGCATTCAAAATTGGGTGGTCCGCACTTGAGGATGTGCGGACGCACTCAAAATTATGCAGTGCACACTTCAGGGTGCGCGACCGCACTTCAAAATCATGCGGTCCGCAATAGACAATTTGCGGTCACACTCAGAATTGTGTGGTCCACGCTGTCTCCTTTAATGACTGTTGTGCTGCAATTGTTCTGCTAATGTTTGAATTGTTTTGAACTCAACTGACCTATGTACCTTGTATTGCAGAAAATGGTTAGATCACGTGGTAAGGCGACACATAAAAAATGAGAGGTGAATCCTCTCGAGGAAGGGGAAAAGTCACTCAACCACTGGGAGTGCAATCCAAGCCTATTTCCAAAAAGCCAACCACTGTAAGAGGAAGCGCCAGAGCCCTCAGAATCCAGTTCCTATGCCCCATCCAGGGAAGCCTCTGAGGGTCATTCAATGAAGGTCCAGCCTGAAGCCCAGTCCCAACCATCCCAACCTACTGGGCGGTATCAACTGCGCAATAAACCTACATATAGTTCTTCTGAGGGTTCTGATGTGTGAAGCCAGGGTTCCGAGCCCTCCTCTTCACCTACTCCTCCGGCACCAGTGGCTATTGATGTCGATGATGAGGATGTCCCGGATGATGGTATAGGGGGAGACACTCTAGTGGGTGGCCTTGAGAGGTCAAAGAAGAAAGAAATATGGGAGGATCGATTCGTCAGCTTGACAACCTTCAACAGATTCCGGGAATTGCGGCCCCTGAGGTCGCTCACACTTGAGTGAAAATTCTTAATAAAGGATTTGGATATTCATAATCCAAATTTCCTTAGATAGTTTTGGGCGCAAGGGGTGGAAGTGGTTCACCCACAGTTTCATCGATGCCAATGATCAGTTGGCCAGGGATTTCTATGCCAATGTGGCTCACATCAAGAAGGGGACAAAAGTGACAAAGGTGAGAAATCTGAAAGTACGCTTCGACGCATGATCTTTGAACACTTATGTGGGATTCAAAGAAGTAGAGGCAGTCCAGTACCTACATAAGTTGGCTCTGGGTGAAGTAGCTCGCCCTTGGCTAGCTGAGATTTTGGCTGCTCAAGGACCACCACCACCATGGATTACAACTGGAGTTCCTATCATCCAGTCCACCCTCAACTTTGAAGCTAAAAGGTGGCGAACCTTTGTGTGTAGCTGGATTGATCCGAGCCCGAATGAGAACAACCTCCCACTTTCCCGGGCAGTTCTGGTGGCTTCTATTATGGTGGGGTACCCAATGAATATGGGTTCCATCATGTATACTAACATTACATTGGAGATCCGAAAAAGTGAAAAGTCCTACCCCTATCCAAACACCCTCACAGAGTATTTCAATGATGCCAAGGTGGAGCCAAGGCCATATGACACAAAAGTAAAGGACAAGAAGCCTTTATCATGGTACCACTTGCAGGGTGCAGACAACCCAAAGTTCAAGGGTAAGGTCACTACCACCGTTGGTCATTCTTACGAGCCATCAGTGGTGGGTCCAGAGGCTGTTGCTGAGCCATCTAAAGCTCCCATGCCTTCTAAAGCAGCCGATCCTTCCACCGGGATAGCCTCCATGCCACCACCTTCATCCTCAAGACCTTTAGTTGCAGTACCAGTGCCAACCTTATCCACTTATCCTCTCACTGCGTTGCGAGTCTCCCAAACTTTGGCGAGCCTCAACAACTGGATGCAGACAGCCACCTCTAAGCTGAATGACATATCCAGTACTGTTGCAGCGCAATCCTCTACTCCAACAGTGCCACAGGTCCCTCCGTCAATGGAGAAAATATTGAATAAGATTCTGGAGAACCACAAGACTATAATGTACACATTGGTAGCTCGGAGGGGGGGGGGGTGATATTGAGGAGTTGACCAAGCAGGTGAAGAAGATGTGGAAATCCCAGGCTTCAAAAAAAGTAGTGGAGAGTTTGATAATAGAGGTGACGAAGTTAGTAGCAGCAGGTGATTTGCCTTTTGACATACTGATGGAGACAGATTCATCAGACGCAACATCACCATCAGTAGAGGCATCAGCTGGCCAGTCTGACGAGCCAGATCTCACTACCCCCACTGCTGAGGAGATGCTGCACATGCTTACCGACCCTGTTTTCCCTCAGCCCGGTGATGATGAGATACAATTAAAGGAGACTGAGGGTGGTGATGCTGCCAGTTACCCCAAGACCACATAGGGAGTTTTCTTTACTCTCTACCCTCTTTTGTTTTGATTTTGCTAAGCATTGAGGATAATGCTTGTTCTTGTTCTAGGCGGTGGTCCATTTTGGTTCATTTTGGATGACTGTATGATATTTTGATGACATTTTATTACTTTTGGGCTTGTAATAACTTTAATACTCTTTTTATTTTACTTTGATTTTGATTTTCTCCCTCATTTTGTATATATTCATCCCTCTTGCATATATTCTATTTCCCTCGTCCTGTATATTCATTTGCCTTACTTTCAGTAGTTTGTTTCATAGCTTCTTCATTTTATTTTATCAATAGTATAACTTCTTAGTTACTTTATTAGCTTTTTTTGATTTGTTAGCTTCTTTTTATGTTTTGGTGAACAATAAGCCTTTGATTTTCTTAATGCCACAGTTATTTCCAAAGGTGGGTCTTGTGTGAATCGGGTGGCTCTTCCCAATGATGGATGGTGTGACAACCTTCTTAAGGGATCGAGTCAGTTTTTGGTGTTTAGGTAGAAACAAGTATAATGAATAAATAAGGGTCTAGTATGCTTCACTTGGTACCAACACACTTAGCTACGCGCTTATGGTTAGAAACAAGTTTTTGAAAAGAAATAGCTCTAGTTAGTGACCCTGTGACTATTGTGTTGACTTACGCAATCATCGAGGGTTTAGTTGAACCATTAGAGATTTTCAATCTTGAATTCAGTTGTTGTGGGACCTCGAATCTATTATCTTTGACAATCTGGTTGTGTGAGAGGTGAGGTATTTTGTTATAAGTCCAAGTACGCGCGCGAATGGTCTAGAACTTGCCCCGAATGTGTTTCAAGGCAAAATTCTAAGTTAGCTTGGCTTGAGAAGTGGTTGTAGGCTCTCCTTGTCCCGTTTTGAAAACTTTATTGGCCCACCAATGATATCATCCTTAGTCAACCCTTTTGATCCATAAGCCTCTTTTATTCGATGTTAAGAGCCTTTATCCGTTTTGTAGTGACCCTCTCTTGGCACCCGAACATTCTTTAGCACTCATGTGATTCAAATGGCAAAAACATAAGTTTGGGGGAGAGACGAGGAGTTTAAAGATGGTTTCCAGGCACACAAAGAGAAAACAAATGAAGAAGAGGAGAGGAAAAAGAAAAAGAAAATAAAGGAAGAACAAAGAAAAACACAAAAGGAAAGTGAATAATGTCAACTGGTTGAAAAGATGCAAAAGAAAGCAAAAGTCAAAGCATGGAGAAACTAAAGAAGAAGAATATGAATAGCATGACAAAGAAAGAGTGATGTCAAGTCTCTCTAATCCCTCTAAGGGAAAAGAAAATGACTCAAAAAATTGGCAAAGTAAGAGCCAAAAAGAGAATATGAAGTGCTAAAGGAAAGATGAACCAATTCTATTCCGATATTTCCCTCCTTAGTCCAAAAGCCTTCATTACATGCCAAAAAAGACCTATGTGATTTCAAGCTGAGAAAGCTTATATTAGTGGTGATCTACATGCGGGGCAAGCATATGGTACTTAAAGCTGGGCTTGTGACAATCTTTTGAGAGTGATGGGCGAATAATTCTTGAGTCATTGAATTGAGTTCTTCATTCGTGAGTGAGATGAGCTTCCGAAGAGTATAGGAGGAGAATTTTGGGATCTATAGTGGCTTTCATGAAAGTTTGAGCTTCCTTGATGAACAAAGTCAACCCTTGATGCTCAAGCGCCACATTAGAGCCATTTGTGCTTTAACATTGAAATCATAGGCTTGTTAATGATTCATGAGCGTGTGGGTAATTGTTGATCCCAATTGATCTTTGTTTGACTCAAATTAGTCCAGTTGAAATAGCTCTTTTCTAGTGGAGGTGGGAACTGCCTTAATTGCTTGAGGACATGTAAAAGCTTAAGTTTGGTGGAGTTGATAAGTAGAGATTTTGACTGCTTATTTGCTCTCTTTTACTTGAGTTCTAGCTCAAAAATGCTTAAAGGTATTCCCGAGAACTAATGAAATGTGATTTCTTGCATGAATATTGGAGACGATCCAAAAAAATGAAAATCAACTCAAAAAGGAGTAAAATTGGACAAGGACCAAAACAAGGCTAAAAGGGCAACAATGCGGACCACACAGTATTGTGTGCGGCCGCAAACTCTGAAGATGCACTGATGGAATTCCTTCACAGAGTGCGAACCATACAATTGTTGTGCAGCTGTAGAAGACTAGATTCAGAGAATATGCATTTTGGAGCTTGAAGATGTGCAGACCGCACTATTAATGTGCGGCCGCATGATGCCAAAGTAGTACAGCTCCAGTCCAAGTTCAAGTGTGCGTCACTCAAAAATGTGCGGTCCGCACATTTAGAAAAAGTGTCACCACATCCCAGTTTTATGCGACCGCAGAAAGTCCACTTGACAAGTCACTGTGAAAGTGCGGACCGCACACAGAATTGTGCGGCCGCACAATCTCCGCAGGAGAAATTTTGTCAGATATTTTTTGGTGGGTATAAATAGATCTTTTTGTCATTTTTAGGTTAAGTTTTGTAAGTTTGGAGCACCTGAACATTTTAGAGCCGTTTTTATTTACTGTATTGGGTAACTTTGTAGTAGTTTAGCTTTTAAACACTAGATTTCTTTCCTTAATCAATTATTATGCATTTTATCTTAGTTTCTTCTTTAATTTCTTCATTTTCCATGAGTAGCTAAACCCTTAGCTAGGGTTGAGACCCAATGCTAGTATGGGTACTTAACGGGTAATTGATTTAGGGCTTATTTATGATTGAGTTGATAATATTTAGCCTAGTTCTTGCTTGAATTTGAGAATTGATGGTTGCAAACATTGATTCATGCCTAAATGACTTAGTCTCTACTTGAGAAAGAGAGGCTAACTCTAGGAAAACTTGGCTAACTAGAAATTCGGGTGAACTCAAGAAATTGATAGCCCCAATTAAAGGATTGAACCTAGAGATAGTAAGACCCGACCAGACCATTTATCACTTGTTTCATGAAATACCTATTTGGACTTGAGAAAGCCAAATTGGAAAAAATCTCTCAAACTACTTAGAGGTGTAGAGTGAGTAATCGTGTGTGATTTTTATATTGTATCCCGATTAACCAAGCACGCTCTAAGATCTAAATTTGTTAGGTAACCAACTAGGGGGAAGTCATAACCCTAGATCATTTATAATTTAAAAAATCAACCAAAACCAAAAAAAATATCTCTTAGATTTACAATTTCAATCAATAGTGTAAACGTAGAAGTAGAAACAAAAAAAGAATATGTGGAAGTGTAATATAGGGCACATCATACATTAACACTAGGTATATACCTAATCCCAAATCTTGCTCCCTATAGATTCGACCTAACTCGCGTTGGGTTTTTATTATTGCTTCGACCACCTCACAACCTAAATTAGTGATGTGAGTTTGGCCGGACATCAAAGCCCTCGGTAGAGAATACGAGGTAGTGAAGTCAAAATTGAATACAACCGTTACATCCCGCATTTTCGTACGATAAAGTTTCATCGTAAATTAATCGACGTAAGTTCGGAAATGAGATTATAAGTATTGTACTATTTCAAACAAGTGATAAGTAAATTCACGAAGGTGAGAGGGTGAGCGAATCAAAGAAAATGAATTTCGTCTAAATTTGACATTTTGGGGTAAAATACAGTCTAAGCTATAATACCCCATATTTATGGACTAGTGCCATACAAGGTACCACATGTCCATAATAGTAAGGTGTATAGAGTGTATTAAAAGTGAGTAGCATTTTATGTAATTTGAGATAATTCTCAATTATGTGTGTTATTGATTAATTATTGAATTAGTGGGAATTAATAAGTTGATTAAGGAGTAAGTGGAGGGTTAATGAAGGTCTTTGGTTAAAGACCAAGGAGTCAAACGTGGCAGTAATATAAGTCCTATTTTGATGACTCTTAAGTCACTTTGAAAAGGTGGAAACATTTGAAGTAACACCTACTTTATCTTAATTAGTTAAAGAGTGTTATCAAGAAGCCAAATATTACAGACAAATATTCCCTTGCTTATAGTAAGCAAGCCTTCCATTACTAATTGATAATATTGATTCATAAGCTTGCTAAAGCTCACGGTTGAAGCTCAAAAATTTCAAGAATCTCTTTTCTAATTCACAAAGGAACGTGAATTAGCATTTAGCAAAGTAGCAGATTTTGAGAAAACATTTCATACAAAGTTACACTTCGTAATAGCAACGGGCTTTGCAATTCTAAGATAGCACGGTACAATCTTTCTCACGAAAATCATACGGATTTTACCCTACTTCGATCCGCCGTTACGTGTTATCACAATTGACGTGTTTGGAAAGATTATCAAGAGAATCGGCTCAGGTATGTTAAGGCTTTTCCTTATTTCTTTTGGCATGATCTATACGACACAAACGAAATGAGTAAATGCATAATTTTCATAAATGACTCTATTCATAGAAATACTAGAGATGCTTATATTATTGATTTCCCATATGTCTTATTATTCTATCATTTATTCCTGTGACTCAGAAAATACGTAAGTTGATAAAGTATATTTCAAGATATTAATCAAAGGAATAATGGCCTTATGACACTCCGAAATATTTTATTGACGTACTTCTCATGCATTGCATTCATTTACATTGACCCACGACCAGATGGAGTTATATACGCGTATATATATGGGATATGGAAAATGGTTATGGCGTTATATACACACAATCACCTGATCAGCTGGTATACGTTGATGATTTGCCCACAATGATCGATATGATATGATGGGATGCCTTCAGAGGCTTGATGATGTTATGAACACATATACCCATGCATGGTATGACATTTATACGCATGTGCATGAAATTATAATATTAAATGATTCACAGAGATATTCAGATATACATGTTGAGTCTTTTACTCTATGTTTCTCTCATGCATGTTGTTTACTTATTTTCATTCCTTACATACTCGGTATATTATTTGTACTGATGTCCCTTTTGCTTGGGGACACTGCGTTTCATGCCCGTAGGTCCCGATAGACAGGTTGAGAGTCCTCCAAGTAGGCTATCAGCTCAAGGGAAGATGTTGGTGCGCTCCATTTGCTCCGGAGTTGCTTATTTGGTCAGTATGATTTAGACATGTATTGATTGATATGTCGGGACCTTGTCTCAGCCTTATGAAATTTATGTACTCTTAGAGGCTTGTAGACATAATTCATGTATATGAAAGATTATATGGCCTTGTCGGCCTATGTTCAGCGTACGAGTGATTATTTTGGACTTATAGGCCCGTATGTCATATGTATAAGTCAACATATTAGGTTGGGTCATTTTATGTCGAGTGTTCCCTCGTGTTTTATTCTTGTTACCTCATACCGGTCTTCTGTCCCATTTACTCATATTGACTTAATAATAAAGATACGTTATGTTGGTACTCGGCTGAGTAAGGCACCGGGTTCCCGTCGCGGCCCATCGGTTTAGGTCGTGAAAAAAATGGTATCAGAGCAGTTCTGTCCTAGGGAGTCTACAAGTCGTGTCTAGTAGAGTCTTGTTTATAGGTGTGTCATTCACTACATTTATAAGCAGGAGGCTACAAGGAATTTAGGACTGTCACTCTTTTTTCTTACTCTAGATTGCGTGGTAGAGCTCAGTTGTAAGAACTCAATTTTCTAAACTCTATCTTATTCATAATACAACGATACCTACATCCAGAAAGACGGTTGGTCAGAGATATAGATGTGGAAGAGATGAGTTAGAGGAACTCAATTTTTGCATCATGCTTATGATGGATAAATATGAAGTATTCAGCAGATCATGTGTATATTAAGATGTGAAAGCCTCTTGATAAGGAGCCTTAAGTCAAGAATATCTATCCACCCCTATGGTGGAAGTCAATGACATATTCAGAAGATAGATACAAGTTTCAACAAGTAAAAAGAAGCAATATGAAGAAGGGTACGAGGCGCCCAGTTAATGAAGATTGTCAGTATTTACGATTCAAGCAGAGAAATATAAGCATTTTGAGTTACCTTCAATTTTAACATAGGTATGTACTATTGTCCACACCCGTCTCAATTATGCTCTATGGGAGTCAACATATATAGTTAAGAGAAGGACGGGATATCGGTATCAAGTTAGGGTTAAAGTAACCCAAAATGTTGGATGGATTGTTTGCGTTAGTACATTTCCGAAGGATATTGCAAATGTGCTAAAAGATCTCCTTGTGAGACACCTAGATGGTGCACTCTAGAATAGTACAACTAGATATGAATACTAGAATGTCCAAAGACAGGCACTAGAATCTTGAAAGGAATAAATATTACCTCAGTATGGCTCTCGTCCCTAGTAGAGCGAGAATACTAGGCAACCCGAAGAGCCAATGGATGAAACAAGGGGAGCTAAAAGCAAAAAGAATGTCTTGTTGAAGTTTTCAAAAAGAAAGTGGTAGGCAGAAATATTAGCGGGAAAATAATAAGATAGATAAGGAAGAATTATGAGTAAGGTGTGATGCATGGATGAAAACAGTAGATAAAAAAATGACAGTATTACAGAATCTATAGTTAGGTGAAGGAAGAAGCGAGAGGTGATAGGCCTTGAGACAAAAAAAGAGTATAGGCCATAAAGTCATATCCTTATTACGAGAAATAAGTTTGTGACTCTAACATGATTACCAGAGGGAAAAGCTAGACCTTCAGAGTAATAGAAATCAGTATGGGCTGGCGAACAAGATAAATTAAACATGGATTAGGGACTGAGTGATTTTATAACGGTCGACGTCATGAGAATTTTAGATTTTTTGTTCCGGCGATAATAGAATAAACAACAGAAGAAGATTCATGAAAAATTCAGAGAATGGTCATTCAGGAAGACGCTTCCCTAAAGCAAGCAATGTGAAAAAAGTTAAGCTTAAGGGACTTTATGTGCCAGTTACACTAAGTGTCACCCTCACGAGTAACGAAATTTCGTTATCCTTGATACAGAAAGATTACCGCAAGGCAAGAAATGGTCATTGATGATGTGAAAAGACGCCCAAAAAAATGAAAAGGTAAAACATTTATACGTAGATCATCGTAGCACTAAATCTTAGTACTCCCCTAAAGGGGGGAATATGGAGTAATATGACATTAAGTCAAAATTAAGGGGTTCTAGTAACTATGGAATGGTAAAGGAATAATGAGATAAAAATGAGAAAGAGATGAGATTGCACTTATTCAAAGCCTACAAATATGCTACGATTCCAGAACATTATGCAGACACGACATCAAGGAGATAAAGTAAGAGTTCCGACCTGGGATGTTTTTGATAAATAAGGAGCTAATGCGAGAGGTAATTTAAGACAAAAGAAATAACCCAAGAATCATTACGTGGAATAATAATATGAGAATGGGCCAACGAGTAGTCAGTAGTTGATTCACGAAAAGCCTCGTTATGGCTAGACAAGAGGATACAAACGAAGCAGCAAATCGTGCAAGAAAAACATAGTAAACCCCAACATAGTGAATTCAGCCTCGCAGTTATGACAAGGTAATCCTTGGGAAATATTCAGATAGGAGTTGGGGTAGTTAAAGATACCGTATGAGTGTTACAAAAGTAAAAGAGAGTTCCACCGGGAAGACAGTCAAAACTTTACTTCAGAAGCAACTGTACGAGCAGATGAGTGTGGAGGTAAGTAATTAAGGATAATTACAAGTGAGTATGAACATCAAAAATTCTATCGGGAATACGATGTAATAAGCTTACAACTTTATAAGAGTTAGAGGATCCTCCCTAAGTGCTACAATGAAAGACTAACTGAGGAAATAAGGAAGAAGGCTTAAACCTAAGCACAGTGACCTAAAGAGAAAATGTTCATGTAACAACAGTATCACAACAACATTGTATGCACTCCCATAAGAAGGTGGCACCCACCGTGGTTAGTGAACGCGGAGTAAAATCAGAATTGATATTCAAGATCATATGAGTTGTATGGAATTCCTATATGTGTGGTCACTAAGATAAGCTAAGTATGCATGCAACAAGGCGCAAAAAGACCAAGAAAAGTAATAGCTTAAGTTTAAACAAAGCTGAGAAAGAATGAAAGGAGTTATTCGATCAATGATCCAGAGTTGGTTACATTATGAACGCACTTAAGAGTTCGGAATATTATCCATGTAGCATATATGTTGACAATCATATAGCCGTAGAAGGTTTCGGTATAAGCTAGAAGGAAGAATTGAGCCCGGGTCATACACAAAGGATTGAATTGTTAAAGGATTGTATCATGGATATTCCATAGCGCCCATAAAAGGATGAAAGTAATAACTAACACCATGAGCCAAAAATCAGAAGATAACTTAAGCCTACATAAATGTTGATTAGAGGAAAGAGGAAACTGAAGAGTTACATCAACTAAGTAAATCAGGAGTTTGATTATTGAACCTAGAAAATTATGGACATAGTGATTGAGAACATTGCAGGATCACTCTTAATATCAAAAGTACAAGAGAGAAAGTACAACAACCATATTCTATAACGGCCCTATGATAAATCCAGTTAGAAAAGTACCAGCCTCATAAGAAGTCAGTACGAAGCTTCCACCGGGTTGTGTATGCACCAGAGGTGCAAGTATTATAATAGAGCTTCAAGTTATGGACATTAATTATACCTATGTTGAAGGGAGGTCATGAAAGAAATAGAAGATACGATGAAATATTTTAAGGTAGTAAGGTAAAGGTGAACAACGTACGAAATACTCAAAAATGCAGAAGGTTGTGAATAGTCCATACTGCGGATAGAAGGTTAGAAGCGTGGGGATTCAGTATCCAGGAATGATAGCAGTATCATCAGTGGCATATCTTCCAGTCTATGATTTCTAGGTATCGAAAGGTCTAGTTAAAAGAATAAAGAAGAGTTTGAAACGATATGATGTCTCGTTTAATTTTCCAGAATAACATAAGGAAATCTATTGTCTAAGCAAGTTGAAGGAAGTTTGCAAGTAGTATAGATAATATGTGTAGGTCGCAAGCTAAAGAATTTTAGAGAGACAAGGTTTTAGAAAGACAGGAGTAAGGATTAAAAAAAATGTGAGTGAGAATGTGACGAGAATGGACAAGTTCTCGGGATTAAGCTCATGAAAATTAGAGAGCTGATGGTTTCTCTAAGTTATAGAAAGCTCAATATAGCATGGACAAACTCAAAGGAGTCTAAGACTAGTAGCATTAGAAGAGATGGAATGATTCCCTGGTAGTAAAATAAGTGGGTAATTATGATAAATAAAGGATGATGTTTGGGCCGTCGATTGAGTAATGAGTGCATGAATTTTACAGGATTAAAATACCTACGTAAGGTGAATCACATTGGAATGACTATGATATGAAATAGGGTTATGTAAGTACAATATCGCCCACAGATGGGTCAGGAAAAAAATCACTTCAAATGTTCCTCGATGCAACGTGAGCCCTAGTGATTTCGTAAGAAGTTCCAAGTTATCAGTGGTAAATCGTAGATCAATATTGAGATGAATCAACAATGAATGGACAAAAGTAACAAAGTATGAGATGAGATTAGGCCGTCATTATTAAGATGAACAGTAATGAATGAGCATTAAAGGACTTAGCTTTATGCATATAGGATAGGCAACGAGAGTAACCTAGAGTTTGGTAGCAAACCTCGACTTGACATAATTTGGTATATGTTCACAAAGTAAAACCTAGAGATTGACTAAAAACTAGAGGAAAGAGAAGAGAAGAGTCGCATAGGCACACATACAAAGTTAGAGTCGTACATGCTGCATGATAGAAGGTAGCAACAATTACGAGATTAGAAGAATTCCGACTACAAGTCGTGGTGTGAGAAAGTAGCTTAACGGGGGAATGCCCTGGCCCTTAGAATTATTCACAGAATAGTTGCCTAGATGGAAAGGAAAGTACTAAAGTATTCAGAGGACATAAGTTATGAAAATGATAAGTACACCAGTCAACATTCGAGGATGAATGTTCCAAAGGGGGGAATTATGTTACATCCCGCATTTTTGTACGATAAAGTTTCGTCGTCAATTAATCGACACAAGTTCGGGAATGATATTATAAGTATTGTACTATTTCAAACAAGTAATAAGTAAATTCGCGAAGGTGAGAGGGTGAGCGAATCAAAGAAAATAAATTTCGTCGAAATTTGACATTTTGGGGTAAAATACGGTCTAAGCTATAATACCCCATATTTATGGACTAGTGACATACAAGGTACCACATGTCCATGATAGTAAGGTGTATAAAGTGTATTAAAAGTGAGTAGCATTTTAAGTAATTTGAGATAATTCTTAATTATGTGTAATTGGTTAATTATTAATTAGTGGGAAATTAATAAGTTGTTTAAGGTGTAAGTGGAGGGTTGATTAAGGTCTTCTGATAAAGACCAAGGAGTCAAACGTGGAAGCAATATAAGTCCTATTTTGATGACTCTTAAGTCACTATGAAAAGGTGGCAACATTTGAAGTAACACCTACTTTATCTCAATTAGTTAAAGAGTGTCATCAAGAAGCCAAATGTTACGGACAAATATTCCCTTGCTTATAGAGAGCAAACCTTCCATTACTAATTGATAATATTGATTCATAAGCTTGATAAAGCTCACGGGTAAGCTCAAAAATTTCATGAATCTCTTTTCTAATTCACAAAGGAACGTGAATTAGAGTTTAGCAAAGTAGCGGATTTTGAGAAAAAATTTCATACAAAGTTACACTGCGTAATAGGAACAATATTTGTAATTCTAAGAGATAACGGTACAATCTTTCTCTCGAACATCATATGGATTTTACTCTACTTCGATCCGCCGTTACGTGTTGTCGCAATAGACATGTGTTAGAAGGATTTCCAAGAGAATCGGCTCAGGTATGTTAAGGCTATCCCTTATTTCATTTAGCATGATCTATACGACACAAATGAATAGAGCAAATGCACAATTTTCATAAATGACTCTATTCATAGAAATACTAGAGATGCCTATATTATTGATTTCCCATATGTCTTTATTGAATCTATTCTATCATCTGTTCGTGGGTCTCAAAAAATACGTAAGTTGATAAAGTTTATTTCATGATATTAATCAAAGGCATAATGGCCTTATGACACTCCGAAAGATTTTATTGACGTACTTATATATATATATATATATATATATATATATATATATATATATATATATATATATATATATATATATATATATATATATATANGGCAAATAATCAATGTATACCAGCTGATCAGGTGATGGTGCATATATAACGCTGTAACCTTTTTCCATATATATATATATATATATATATATGGAAAAAGGTTACAGCGTTATATATGCACCATCACCTGATCAGCTGGTATACATTGATTATTTGCCCACAGTGGCCGAGATGATATGATGGGATGCCCTCAGAGGCTTGATGATATTATGAATGCATATACCCATGCATGGTATGCCATTTATACGCATATTCATGAAATTATAATATTAAATGATTCACAGAGATATTCAGATATACATGTTGAGTCTTTTACTCCATGTTTCTCTCATGTATGTTGTTTACTGATTTTCATTCCTTACATACTGGTACATTATTTGTACTGACTTCCCTTTTGCCTGGGGACGTTGTGTTTCATGCCCACAGGTCCTGATAGACAGGTTGAAAGTCCTCCAAGTAGGCTATCAGCTCAACGGAAGATGTTGGTGCGCTCCATTTGCTCCGGAGTTGGTTATTTGGTCAGTATGATTTAGACATGTATTGATTGGTATGTCGGGGACCTGTCCCGGCCTTATGACATTTATGTACTCTTAGAGTCTTGTAGACATAAGTCATGTATATTAAAGATTCTATGGCCTTGTCAGTCTATGTTCAGTGTACGAGTGATTATTTTGGCCTTATAGGACCGTATGTCATATATATAAGTCAATATATTAGGTTGGGTTGTTTGATGTCGAGTGTTCCCTCCTGTTTTATTCTTGTTACCTCATACGCCCCTTCTGTCCCATTTACCCATGTTGATGTAATAAGAAAGATACGTTATGCTGGTACTCGGATGAGTAAGGCATCGGGTTCCTGTCGCGGCCCATTGGTTTGGGTCGTGACAACAACCTCTGCGATGTCGAAGAAATGGTGGCCCAATCAAGGCCGATGTGGGGGCAGCCAAGATCCGCCTGAAGGCAAAGGCCGAATATATGAAGTGGTTTTCCCGAAGAGAGACCCTCGAAGAGATCCACACCCAAGGTTTTGACTTGTCAGTTGAGATCGAGGAAGCCAAAAAGTTAGAGGCCGGGGCGAAGAAGCTTTACGAGCCTAAAGGTGCCGAAGGCTCTGAGGGTTCAGAGGTATCAGAAGGCTCCGTCGACGAGTCTGTCCCCAACGAAGACCGGGCATAAATTCCTTAGTACTTTTTTAGCTATATATATATATATATATATATATATATTGTTAATATACTCTGAAATATATATATGAAGTTTTCCCTTTCTAGCAATATTTTACCTTTTCTTTTCTAGCATCTTTTCATAATTTCTATTCATGTAATGTTTCTACTACCTTAGCATATAATAAAATGTAGTTATAGGGCGTTCATTTTACAGAGATCCGAACAGGGCCTGCCTCGATGCAACTTTGTTTGCTTGAGGCTTTTGAAACTCGGTGTGATCGGAGGTTTTTTCAAGATGCTTAAGAGATAGACGATGTTTTTGCCGAGGGTAACCTCATAGCAGGTTTCGAGTTCTTATAAAGGCCTTACTTTCTGATTCCCAGCTTCGGACTTCTTTGAGCCATTTTTAGGGTGGTCGTAGACTTTTGTATTTAGGCACCGTCTCATAGGTTTGGTGCCTCCGGGATTTGGTAGCCCGAGTTGTCCGAACTTTCTTCGAACAACAGTCCTCGAATAGGGTAGCCCTTGGGCTTGATATTGTAGCCGAGTTGTACGAAATTTCTCGGGATGACAGTCCTTAAATAGGGGTATCCCTTAGGCTATTAGAATCTTGAATTTAAAAGTCAAGAAAATGTGTAAATAGCACGGCAAAACTTTCTTTCATTACACAGTGTTTAAAGTACATGATCGAAAGCGTATAAAAACTTGTATCATGGCTTGAGTGGACTCTGTGAGCACGGTTCATACGACTATTTGGCCCTTATAGTGAATCCTAACCACCAAGCCTTAGCTTCTAGTATACGCAGTTTTTCTTTTTTCCTTCTAAAAAATCTTGATCCTTAGTCTGAGGGTAACGACTCCCAATATTTAAGGTCGAGATTGAGAGGGCTCGAATACTGTTGACATGAAATGGAAGATCACTAACTACGGTCTGAGACCGGCCTTTGAATCTAAGTTAGCACGTTTTACTATTGCCTTGTTAAAAACCTTGTCGAAAAACCCATTTTGGGACAAAACCGTTTCAAGGGAAAAAGAGTGCAATGCGTGCTATCATACATAATAGCCACATCCATCCTTGGTCATTGCCTGAAAGTGTTAGTCCGATCCATAACATGATTAAAGATTAGTTGAGATCATACCTTAGAAGTAGTACCGCTTTAAGTGTGTCACATTCCAGTTGTTCAGTAGTTGAACACCATTTCCCGGTTCGAGTTTGTATGAGCCTTTGCCGGTTGTTTCGATGAATCGATACAGTCCTTCCGAATTCGTTCCCAGCTTCTTTTAGTTCAGGTTCCGGGTGTGTAATGTTACTTTCCTCAACACCAAGTCCCCGATCTTGAAATGTCGAAGGTTGGCTCTTCGGTTGTAGTATCTTTCTATCCGCTATTTTTGGGCGGCTAACCGGACTAAAGCTGCCTCACGCCTTTCATCCAATAGTTCCAGGCTTGTGATCATGACCTGGCCATTTGACTCTTCGGTCGTGTATTGGAATATGAGACTCGGCTCTCTCACCTCGACTGGTATCAAGGCTTCGGTCCCATAGACCAACAAAAATAGAGTGGCCTTGGTCCTAGACATCGAAGTTGTACGATATGCCTACAGGATTTCGGGCAATATTTCCTTCCACTTCCCTTTGGCATCGGTCAACCTCTTTTTAAGGTTTTGAAGTATGGTCTTGTTTTTTGATTTCGCCTATCCGTTCCCTCTAGGGTGGTAAGGTGTTGATAGTATCTTCTTAATCTTGCGATCTTGGAAAAATTTATTTATGTTGTTGCCGATAAATTGTTTCCCATTATCGCAAAAGACTATGGTCAGTATGCCAAATCGACATATTATGTGGTCATAGATGAAGTCAATGACTTCTTTCTCCTGGACCTTTTTGTATGCTTGGGCCCTATCCCATTTGGAAAAATAATCATTTATGAATAGTATGAATTAATCTTTACCGGGTGCCCATGGTAGGGGATCGACGATGTCCATTCCCCATTTCATAAACGGCCACGGGGACAGGACCGAGTGGAGTAGCTCTCCCAGTTGATGGATCATCGGTGTGTGTCTCTAGCAGTCATCATTTTTTACAAAGTCCTTCGTATCCTTCTCCATTTCGGTCCAATAATAGTCGGTCCAGATTAATTTCTGAACCAAATATTTTTCTCCCGAATGGTTTCCGCCAGTGCCTTCATGAACTTCTCTTAAAGAGTACTCGGTATCTCCCGGGCCCAAGCATCTGGCTAACGAGCCGTCGAACGTTCTCTTGAACAATGTCCCTTCGACCAAGCTAAATCTTGCATCTTTGGTACACTTGGCACTTGATTCTTTGGGATTTGAGGGTAATTTCCTAGTCCTCAAGTTGTCTATGTACTTGTTCCTCCGATCCCTGGTCAAATTCTTTGAGTTTCCTTTGGAGTGGCCTTCTTCTATCACCGACTTCATGAGCTTTACGACTGTTAGCAAACTGAATTCATCGTCATTAACCGATAAGTTAGCCAGAGTATCAGCCTCGTTGTTCTCATCTCAGGGCACGTGCCGTAGGGTCCAGTCCTTGAATTGATGCAGCATTACCTGTAACTTGTCTAAATATCTTTGCATCCGTTCCTTTTTCACTTCGATCATCCCATTGACTTGATTTACCATGAGGAGGGAATCAAAGTCAGCTTCGACCACCTCAGCCCCAAGGCTTTTAGCCAATTTGAGACCTGCAATCATGACCTCATATTGCCTAACTACATTCCCTGTAGGTGGTTTCAGCATGATTCCAAGCCCGGACTCCTTTGCGTTCAAGGCACTGTTCATAAAATGGGTCCAAATTCCTGAGGTAGTCCCCGAGATCAGCAATAATTCTCTTTCAACTTGGGGGACTAAGGCCGGTGTAAAGTCGGCCACAAAGTCGGCCAGAATTTGAGATTTTATGGTAGTTCGGGGCCGATACTCAATATTGTACCCGCTGATTTCGATAGCCCATTTGGCCAACTGGAGCCCGAGAGCATTGTCGTGTGCATGATTTTCCTCAGTGGGTAAGAGGTTATGACACATATGAGATGACATTGGAAGTACGATTTTAACTTTCTCGAGGCGCTTAGCAAAGCGAGCGCCAATTTTTCCAGGTGAGGACACCTTGTTTCAGCCTCGCCTAGAGTTCTACTGACATAGTAAATAAGGAATTTTGTACCTTCCTCTTTCTGGACTAAGACTCCACTTACCGCTACCTCGGAAACTACCAAGTAAAGGTACATCTGCTCATCCACCTTCGGGGTGTGGACCAGGGGAGGAATAAAAAGGTACCGTTTGAGCTCTTCCAAAAATTGTTGGCATTCCGGGGTCCAGGAAAAGTTGCTCTTCTTCTTCAACAGTGATAATAATTGATGGCTTTTGTTAGAGGACCTCGATATGAACGGGCGCAGGGCAACTATACACCCCGTCAGCCTCTGAACGTCCTTGACTTTGTCCACCATGCTGATATGTTCTATGGCTTTAATTTTTTCGGGATTGATCTCGATCCCTCGATTGGATACCATGAACCCGAGGAATTTTTTGGAACCGACCCCGAATACGTATCTTTTCGGGTTCAACTTCATATTGTATCTCTTTAATATGTCGAAGGTTTCCTGCAAATGTTTCAAATGGTCATCTGCTCACAGGGACTTGACTAACATGTCATCAATATAAACTTCCATTGATTTTCCTATATGCTCTTCGAATATTCAGTTTACTAGGCGTTGATAGGTGGAACCGATGTTCTTTAATCCGAATGGCATTATGTTATAACAGTAGGTGCGAAATTTAGTGATAAAGAAAGTCTTTTCTTGATCGCCCGGGTCCATCCGAATTTTGTTGTACCCGAAATAGGCATTGAGAAAACTGAATATGTCGTGCTTGGCCGTCGTGTCGATCATTCGATCAATGTTAGCAAAGGAAAATAATTCTTAGCACATGCCTTGTTCAGATCTTTACAATCCACACACATTCTTAGCTTGTTTCCTTTCTTAGGTACTACCACTACGTTGGCTAACCAGTCCGGGTATTTAACTTCCCGAATGAATCCTATTTTATGGAGTTTAGATACCTCGTCCTTGATGAATGTGTGCTCGACCTTGCAGTGTGGTCTTGTTTTCTGCTTAACCGGATGGAACTCGGGTCAAAACTCAGCTTATGAGTGGTTACCTCCGGCGGGATCCCTATCATGTCGAGATGGGACCAAGCGAAACAATCTATGTAAGCTATAAGAAATTCAATGAGTTTTTTTCTGAGCTTGGGAGTTAACCCTGTGCCCAGGTATACCTTCCGATCGGGTAAGTGTTCGATCAATATGACTTGCTCCAGCTCCTCGACCGTCTATTTGGTGGCATCAAAATTATCGGGAGTAATGAATGACCTAGGAGCTCTATAATCATCCTCATCGCGTACTCCTCGCTCTTCTGGTTTGGACGGGGCCGGTATCGGTGATGCTATTTAATTTCTTCCTTCCTGGTTAGCTCCATGTTCTTTTTTTTTTGAGAGCAACTAGAACTAGGATCACCTCATTGGCTGCGAACATTTCCTTTGCAGCCAGCTGCTCTCCGTAGATCTTCTTGATTCTTCCCGGCTTAGGGAACTTCAGTGCCTGGTGTAATGTTGAAAATACGACTCTTATGTTGTGAACCCATGGTCTTCCGAATAAGGTGTTATACCTTATGTCCCCTTCAACCACATAGAATTTCATACCTTGGATCGTCCCGATAGTTTTGACTGGCTGGATTATTTCTCTTTTTGTAGTTTCACACGCCATGTTAAACCTGTTCAACACGCGGACCCCAATCGCTCTACGTCCCTCAATCTGATGATGTTGGCAAGGATGCTTGGATCAATCAATGCACATTTAACTTGAGATTTATTGATAAGTACGGATATCACCAGTGAATCATTATGAGGTTGTACAACGCCCTCGACATCCTCATCGCTGAACAAAATGGTTCCCTCCGGGATGTTTATAAGTAGGGATTTTGACTACTTATTTGCACTCCTTTACTTTCATTTTAGCTCAAAATTGCTTAAAGGTATCCCCGAAAACTGATGAAATGTGCTTTCTTCAAAGAGTGTTGGAATATGAGTCAAAGAGATGAAAATCAACTCAAGAAGGAGTAATTTTGGACAAGGACTAAAACAAAACAAAAAAGAGCAAAGTGCGGACTGCATAATATTGACTGCGACCGCAGACCATGAAGAACCTCTGACAGATTTCCTTTGCAAAGTGTGGACCGCACAATTATTGTGCGGCCGTAGAATATGAGGTTCAGAGAGATGGGAGTCTGAGTCCATGTAGAGTGCGGACCACACTATTATTGTGCGACCGCACTTAGAAATGTGTTATCCGTAGAATTTGAAGAAGTGCGGCCGCAACTCAAAATTGTGCGGCCGCAGAAGTCCATCCTATCAAGCCAGCTTCAAAGTGCAAACATTAAAGCTTGAATTTGAGAATTGATGGTTGCAAACATTGATTCAAGCCTAATTGACTTAGTCTCTACTTGAGAAAGAGAGACTAAGTCTAGGAAAACTTGGCTAACAAGAAAGTGGGGTGAACTCAAGAAATTGATAGCCCCAACTAAAGGGTTGAATCTAGAGATAGTAAAACCCAACTTGAGCATCTATCACTTATTTTGTGAATTTACCCATTTGGACTTGAGAAAGCCAAATTGGGCAAAACCACTCTAACTACCGAGAGGTCGAGTGGATAATTGCGTGTGATTGCTATATTACACCCCGACCAACCAGACCTGCCCTAAAGCCCACAATCCGTTAAGTAACCACCTAGGCGGAAGTCACGATCCTAGAACTTTTACAAACTTGAAATAAAAAACATCAAAATATCGTTCTATAGCTTTTCATTTACAAACAATAGTATACATTTTAGAAGTATAAAGAAACAACCAAGTATGTGAAAATGCATTTTGGGCACGTCATACACTTAGTCTAGATATATACCTAATCCAATATAAGACCTCTGAGGAATTGACCCCGACTCAAGTTGGGTAATTATAATTGCATCGACCGCTTCACAATCCCAATTAGTGGTGTGAATTTGGGCGACATCATATGTATTCTCGGGTGCGCTCTTCCTTCGTGATAGATACTTTAGTGCGCTTTATCATTTGCCCTTGGGGGACATGGACCCCTCTAATGATCATGTTGATGACGTTCCGAGGTTCTTCTTATTCGGTCTATTTGTTGTAGTCCCTGTTCCTGAAGTGGTTTTTGGATGGATCACTCAAAAACTATCGGAGGTGCCCGTTATTAAACAACCGGGAAACTTCTTATTTGAATTGTCGGCAGTCCTCAATCCTGTGGCCATGAGTGCCATGATACTTACACATCAGGTTAGGATCTCTCTCGGTAGGGTCGTACTGCAATGGTCGAGGCAACTTGGTTTCCTTGATGCACTCTGATCACGCTCAACTATGTCTTATAGAAAGACTAAACGGGCGCTGCAAATATAATCTGGGGTATTACACCCAAAGTCGATCCCACAGAGAATTGAACGTATCAATTGAGTCTATAAAATACTAAACTGTTACTTAATCACTTTTCTCAAGACTTTTGAATATCAATTTCTGTTGTTTAACTAATTCTACTAACAAAATAATAAACTTGTAATTGACTAACAATTCAATGTAAAGAATGATAATAAAGGTCTAAGGTTATGGTTTCCCCCGTTGGTGAATTGTTTCTCGGATACTTCTTATAGCTTGATTAATCGTCTCTATCAATCATGAACTCTCTATCTACCATAAATATCTCTCAAGTAATTATGATAATTTACTAGACGCACTCCCTCAAGTTACGCTGGCTAGATTGCATTATAGTTCACTTTAGACTGCACCTGAGGTATCGTTATCTCTAATCCAACCTCTAAACCCTCGATTATGATTTTCGTCTATACTCTAGGAGTGGTGTTGTTCAAAAAATTACCTAAATATGCACTCTCTCTCAA